>CM019149.1:268178213-268238299 GCA_009733165.1 Naja naja | reverse complement strand
AAAACAATTTTCTGAGCTGTTTTATAACAGCCTCGGGTAGTAGTGGATGTCATGGCAATTACCTCTGGCCATTTAGAGTATGCATCTATAACTAGAAAAGTGTGCCCTCTTGTAGGGCCTGCAAAAATCAATGTGGATTCTAGACCATGGGCCCCTAGGACATTCCCATTCCTGTGTGGGGGCGTGAGGTGAGTGCAGTCTATCTGACACACCTGGCAATTGGGACAGAGGCTGCCAGTTTTCAACCATTTTGTCAATACCTGGCCACCATACCTTAACTCCTGGCCAAACCTTTCATCCTTACAATCCCAGGATGACCCTGTGTAACATTTCCAAAACCTCCCTTTGCAGTTTGCAGGAATAACCACCCTGTTACCCCACAAAATACATCCTCTTAATACAGATAATTCAGTTTGCCTGGACTTAAAAGGTTGGGCAAGGTGAGGATCTTGAAGAGGCCAACCTTTCTTAATCCAGCCCATAACAGGTGCCAACACAGCATCTTTGGCAGTTTCTTTGGCAATCTCAGCAGCATGGACTGGAAGCTTAGCAACGGTCTCCAGGAAAAGGTGTGAGTTTCAAGTTCAAGTCCTCCTTGTGGCAAGGCAGTGGGCAACGACTCAGTGCATCAGCATGTCCAATGTCCTTGCCAGGCCTGTGAATCAGTTTGAATAGGCTGCAAGAAATTCAGTCCACCTCAGCATTCTTGGTGACAGGATATTAGGTGTAGGTTTGTCTCCTGCCACAATGCCAAGTAAGGTTTGTGATCTGTAACAATGGTGAATGACCTGCCATGAGATGTCCATGAAATTTCTAAACAGCTGCAACAACTGCTAAAGCCTCCTTGTCCAATGGCTGTAATTCCTCTCTGCTTTGGACAGGCGTGCAAGTAAAATGCAATTGGACTTCCCGTCCATTGGGAAGCTGTGACTCAAAACCCCCCCACTCAAACCCCCCCCCACTCCAAAGGGGATGCATCAAGTCAGAACAACAGGTAAATTCTCAGAGAATTGTATCAACACAGCATCAGACGGATTAGTCCTTAATACTGTTAAATGCTGACTGTTCCTTCCTTCCAGATCCAAACAGCATTCTTATCAAGTAAGCGTGTAACTCAGCAATAGATGCTTTGTGGTGAGGAAACATGTGGTAAAAGTTAATAAGTCCAAGGAAGGCTTGCAAATCTGCCTTGCATCGAGGTTTAGGGGCTTCATTGATTGCTTTAACCTTGGCATCAGTAGGATGGATGCTGCCTGCTTGTCAATCATATACCCCAGGAACTCAACTCTGTCTGTTTTGAGTGTACATTTGTCTTCCTTGACTTTTAACCCCGCTTTTCTGAATCTGGTAAGGACTTCTCTGAGTCTTTCTTGAAGCTGAGTGTCATTTTCAGCAGAGATTAATACATCATCAAAATAAGGCTACCCTGGCAGTCCTTGCAACATTCTTTCCATAAGGCTCTGAAAATGCCAGGTGCCCGCCTTACTCCAAATTGTAGTCTTTACATTTGAAAGCACCTCTATGGGTCACAATTGTTTGTGCCTCTGCAGTGGCATCATCAACTGTTAATTGTTGATATGCCTGAGCCAAATCCAGTTTAGCAAATACTGTACCCCTGCCAAGGGAATGGAGCAGATGATGCACAACTGGTACAGGATATGCGCTCTGCTGCAGCATGGTTAAGTGTCCCCTTGTAGTCACCGCAGATTCTCACTGATCCATCAGCCGTAACTGGTGTGACTATGGGTGTTTCCCATCTGGAGTGGTCAGTGGCTCTAAAACCCCTTGAGCAATGAGTTTATCTAATTGTGCATCAATTTTTTCCTTTAAAGCAAATGGGACCCTCCTGGGCTTTAAACGAATTGGGGGGCACCTTGGGGTCTGAGGCTGAAAGCAATAGGGGTCCCCATATACTTGCCCAGTCCTTCGCTGAAGACCTCTGGAAACTCAGACTTCAAGGACTCTTCCCAGTCAGAACTGCTCACGTGATGGATGCCAGTCACCTCGATGCCAAGTGGCTTGAACCACTCAAGTCCCAGCAAACTTGGGCGATCCTTGTCCACGATGGTCAAGGCAAACGTTTGGTGTGGCCTTTAAACTGCACGTTGAAATCTCTCGCTCCAACTACTGGAATCTTGTTCCCTTGGTAGTCTTTGAGAGTCAGTGCTTGCTTCTGGAAATGCTTTTCTGAATTTTGGGAAAGAGTCTGTGGATAGTGTCCCATGACACCATAGATAAATAAGAGCCTGAGTCCACTTCCATTTGGCAAGGCCTTCCTTCAATAAACACCTTCACATGTACTTTTCTGCCTTTTAAGGTGAAGAATGACCAATAGTGATTGTTTGGTGAGTTTCCTTCTTGCCATGTGCTTCTAAATTTCCCCATTTTTCAAGGAAATTGTTGGGCTTAAAGTCTCTATCAGAAATTTCTTCCTAGCTGGTGGAGTTCTGGATGATTTGCAGACTCTGGCTATGTGACCCCGTTCTCTCAACGTAGGCAAATGGAGTCAAAGAACTTGCAATCAGTCGGGGTGGCCCCCCCACAGCCTCTGCAATAACCCTTGCCTGTTCTTCCCAGAGTCTTTTCTTTTCTTTTCCATTCTGAGTTTAAAAATCCCTCTTCTGCCTCACTGCCATCAGAATCAGAGTCTATTTGTTGCAATGAGTAGATGTGGATTTATCCCCATCAGAATGGCTTGAGGCCTGGCTTGAAGCCTTGTTAATCTTTTTCATGGCCGCTGCTGAGGACTTGGTGGCTTCCTGAAACAGCTTCTGCAATGGCCTCTTTAAACGTGATCTTAGGTTTCATTAATAGTTTGCTTTGTAAAACCTTATCTTTAAGGCCTAAAACAAACCGATCCGCATGGCCTCTTCTAAGTTGGTAAAGTCACAAGCACCCCAATGTCCCTTAAACTTGCCCGCGAAGTCATTAACATTCTCGCTATCCCCTTGATCCCGATGGTAAAATTAAATGTCTCTTAATGAGGCACGATACTTGTGGTAATGGGCTCTCAAAGTTTCTCTAAATCGGGCCATTCCATTACCTTCAGCTCTGCTCCGCCAACGCCTTCGCCATTTTGAAGACTGCCGGACCGCAGTGCGTGAGAAAGACCGCCCTCTTCCGTCTCTCGGGATGCCGGCGAGATCGTTTCCCTCAGGAACATGTGGAAAGCGATCGCGCTCGATTCCCAGTCTTCTGTCGCGGATCGAGCGGTGCTGGGGGTGTTCAGCGCAGCCATCTCGGCTCAGTTGCTTGTTCGTTGTGTTGTCTTCTCTTCAGAAATCCCATCCTCTGCCGCCAGTGTTAAGTTTGCATGAAGAGTCAGGCGAGGTTCCAGCAAAAGGCTTTATTAGTGACTACAGCTCGAATAGACCCGTTCTGGCTAGGCTACGGCTGCTTCTTATAGCCTGCAGCCGTAGCTGCCAGCCAATGGGAGTGCAGGGATTCTTCCCGCACTATTTAAACCAATACCATTTGACATTTTACAAGAACAGTTCAAATAAACCAATAACATTCAAACCTACATACATAACAGCATTTTTGAATGACTTGAAGATAGATAGGTTTAACCAACCGCCCACTGCTACCAAAATTGTTAAATAATATTAATTGAGTTTGGCCTGGATCTTTAAACCTATATCTATATCACAGAGTCATTCAATAAATTGCAATGCCAAGTTGTGTCAGATCAAAACAGATTTATTTATAACAGAACAATCAATAAATATATTATTCTTAAATATATAGAGTCTTTTCTTCTTTTGTTACTCTTAAACAGTCCTTCAAGGAGCTAGAAGTTTCTATGAGAGATTCACAGTTCTTCCTCTCATAACCTCTTCTTAGATATAGCTAACCTCTTTAGAAAGTCCCTTTCTCTTTAGGTTATAGATCTCTCAGATCTCTTTGCTATATCTTCTCATACACAGACCTCAGTCTGTCAGATCCTAATATCTCCTCAGAGTCTTGGATCTTCTCAGTATCTCCAATCTCCCTCAGACGAAATGAGTCTCCACAGAATCTCCTTAGAATCTCCTCATTTTCTTTCTCTCTTTTTTCTCTCATTGAAAATGACAGTTGACAGCCCCTTTTATACTTAGGGGTGTGTCCTACAGTATCACAGTGAGGTGCTCAATGCCACCCTGTCATTGGTAGGTTTGATCACCCCATCAAACTCTACTAATTTGTAAACTGCATAGTAACTCCAGAAAGTTCTACTTTCTGACAATATCAATAGCAAATTTTGTTAAATAGAGCAATAGTTTGACTAGACTAGAGAAAGTATGGAGCCTCATCTATTGCAGACCCCTGTCTGGAGAATTATGGCAAATGAATTCTATACATTTTAAAGTTGTTGAGTTAAGAAACAGTGCTATAGAGCAAGCTAAATCCAGATCAGAATCCACCATTATTGATTTATTGATTTTTTCAATAATGTCTAGAGATACATGCTTCAAGAATTGTACAACATTCCCCAAACTCTACAGTATATTATTTTGAAAACTCCAGTGTGGGAAAAGAAGTGAATTTTTTTTGAGAAATATCCATCTAGAGTCTGTTTATAATTAATTACTTGAACAGGGTTTTCCAGTCATTTTGGAGGAGGATTTCTAATGTCAGACGATTCTTGTAGCATTTAGTACTGTTTTATAATCCATTTTCACAAGACCAAGTAAGATAAGAATGTTATTGTACCACATTAGCACTGTTTAAAATAGTATATATGTTTTTCTGTTTTTACTTTTGTTTTATGGTAAGTGGAATGCCAGGACAATTACACTGTATTCAATATATTTATATGTAAAAAATAAAAATATATCTTTAAAAAAAGAATGTTTGAAGGAAATTATATGTAACTTGCTTAATCCTAGAGTGACAGCTGGGGCTACAATTATGCAATTGAAGCTCCATGCCTTTTTATATCCATGATGTACATAAAGTAGAGTTTCAATTTCACAGGAACAGCCAACATCTTGGCTCTTTTTTAAATCTACCCCTTGGATGCTCTTGTGCTAGGTATTTAAGTCTTTGGGCCTTAAAGATTCAGTACAGAGGCATCTATATAGTATGTAGAAAAATGTTTCCTTCACATTGTTCACCAATTCCTGTGCTACTGCAATTTCTGATATTATGGTGTCACCTAACCTGAAATAAGTGACAAAAGGATTGTTCTAGTCCTACCTTCGTTCTACATATAAAGTGTTAGGTGTAAAGGAACATCTCTGTAGAAATAGCATTTCTCTGTGAAATCCCAAAGCAATACCAAATGAACACGAAGAAGAATAAATGGTATCTAGGTTGTGCTAGCAATTTTGGAATGTCATATCTATGCAACTGATATGTATTTTATTTTTTATTGTTGCAATTGTTATCCTCTCTGAGAAGAACTCAAATTCAATTTCAAAACAATGTAGAAATACTAGCAAATGAATAGGTCACAAAGTAATGGATATAATAATCTTTTTAGTACATTTCCAGTGTAAGAAGAGAGAGTAGGTAGCTGGGGATCTGCACTTCAAATGCTAAAATACAATCTAGCATACCTGTTAAAAGGAAAACTTTTCTAAAAATAGGGACAAGATTACCAGGAAGGACATGAAATTTGCAACTATTGACTGGATTTTATTAAAAAAAGAACTATGCTTAAATTATAATGTGAGTCCATTTAGTTTTCACTTACAGCAGTAGAAGGCAAAGTTTGAAAAATCCAGTACTTAACTCCAGGGGTAGGATTCAAATGTTTTAACAACCAGTTCTGTAGGCATGGCTAGTTGGGTGTGGCTAGCTGACCATGTGACTTCTTATTTGTGCTCCCAGATGGCTTCCCTGGGGCTCAGGAAGGAAAAAATGGAGCCGGGGGGACACACAGCACCCACCACATTCTGTTTTGGGGCCTTCTGGGCCTCAGGGAAGCCTCCTGGGTGAAGCAGTAAGACAGCAAGGGAAATCCTGGCACAGCTGATCATAGGAACAGCTGATAATCAGGAGGGGAAAAAAAGAAATACCTTAAGGAATGACTGGGTGGGAAAGAATGCAGTCAGTGATGTCGGGAATACACGCAATGTTGTGAATGCACAATAAGGAGTGACTGGGAGGATTGACTGGGCAGGGAGGGGCGGGGCGGCCGGAGATGGGCGGGGCCAGCCAAGGGCATGATTTGCCAACTGCACAGAATCTCAACAACCAGTTCTATAGAACCGGTCTGAACCAGTAGAATCCCAACCTTGCTTAACTCTGCTTTCCAACTTTTTGAAGGGCCATGTGATGGTATTATGCTATTACAGAAAGGAGCAGGGCCCTAACACATAAAGATTCCCTTTGCTATAAAAATCCCCAAATCAGATGTTTACTTCAGTTTTGGAGTGTTGATAGAATAAAGGAACGAATGAGTTAGTTTGCAACTCAGACATTTTCTATTCCATTGTTATCCAACCCTCCACCTCATGTCAACAGAATGAACCAAATTTAGCCACCATGTGGCAATGGATTTGTGGCTGGTTTAAATATAAGAATGGGACAAAGAACCTTTTATTTGATGTCTTCATAATTTGAATGATAGAGCAAAATCACATTATTGACATTTGACTATTTTACCATTTAAATTTACTAATGCAATCTTAAATTGCAAAATAATGTAGCATACATAAATTCAGACTGTGTGAATGTGTGTTGTGACAGACCAACAGTTTTTGTTTTCTTCAAATATGCCTGATTCACATGATAAAAGATAATCTGTGGATCAAAGCACAGAGATTGGGTTTTTGGTATATTCATTTGTCTTTGTAATCATCTATGGATTTTTGAACCACAAGGATCAGATATATATTGAAGATTAACTAATGGCAATCAGTCCCTGGGATCTCTGCCAATGTATTATCCCAGCACTATGTTGTCTCATTGAGTTGATTGAGTTGTGGGATTAGCCATGAAATAATAAAACCTTCACTAAAAACAAAGCTTTATCAAAGCCTTGCAAATTCTTCTACCTTACCATTGTTTTCCAATAGTGCAGGACAGCCTGTTATGAGAGTAAACCTATACTTTTTGGACAATGATTTAATATGCTTCACTTTTAAATTTAAAAAGCTACCTTATTTTTTGGAGGAAGAAAAAAAATGTAAATTATGTTGAATGCTTCAAACTTCCCATATATCATACATAACATAGCATGTAATTATATCTGAAGGTCCTGTAAAGGCTTACCTGCCTGTTTTAATAGTTTTTTTTAAAAAAAAGACCAGGTTGTTTACAACAGTTTTTGTTTTAATTAAAAGATATTGAACATTGCAAGTTACATGTGAAAATAGCTATATTTGAGCCATACAGCTGCCCAAACAATTACAGATAATCCTTGATTAACTATCATTTATTGAGCAACCTTTCAAAATTATAGCAGCACTGAATGAATGTTACCATCCCCAAAATTAGAACTGTTCTAGTGCCCCTGCAGTCACATGATAAAATTGGGTTGTTTACAATCATAGGGGCATTTCAACTTTCCTCATCTATATTCCTCCCCAAACTCTGGCCTTTTGGTCATCTTGTAGAGTCGCACTCCTTGGCAGCAGTGGAAGCATCCATGGCACTGGGGCTGAAGTAGCAGCCTTCCAAATCCTTGCAATAAAGCCACACTCATCTTCAGCCAAATATTTACAGTATTTGTGCACTGCTTTGGAAAGCTCAAAGCATGGAGAAAATAATTTGGAGAATGATGCATGCTGTTATGTCTGCATGAAGAGTCAGACGCGAAGAGTTCCAGCAAAGAGTTTATTCAGTGACTACAGCTCGAATGGACCCGAGTTGGCTTGGCTACGGCTGCCTGTTATAGCCTGCAGCCGTGGTTGCCAGCCAATGGGAGTGCAGGGTTTCTTCCCGCACTATTTAAACCAATACCATTTCACAAGAACAGTTCAAATAAACGAATAACATTCAAACCTACATACATAACACCCCTCCCCACTAGGTTCAGTCCATTCCAAACCCCAACCTATCTAATGTATTCCTTTAAATAGGTGCGGCTCTTACGTGTACGTTGAGACCTTCGTGGTTCAGAAGTTTTAACGTTCTCACCCAGTGAGAGGGGAAATGTGACTGCTGACATTTCCCTGTTGGGACTTCCTGTGAAAGGAGACCCTGTTAGACTGTTAGAATCTGGTCTCTCCTCCCAACCCATCTCCATTCCAATGTCAGCACCCAAGTCAGGTAGTGATGTGCAATCTTCCACTTCTAAGGATGGATCTTGGCATTGTGACAGGTTTCGGGATGTTTCCTGTCATAATGGCTCGTTACACATGGGGTTGATTCTTGCTTGCTGATTTTCCTCCTGTTCCTCCCCTTCCCCTAGAAGTGACATCAGGTGAGGACCCAGAGAGAGACAGGCGATGTTCCTGAGGAACCTGGATCTAAGTTGGTCAATGTGCCTGCTCCAGAGGAGCCATCCTCTGTTTGTACCCTGTAAGAACGAGGGCCAGTGATGTGAGTTATTTCAGCAGGAATCCACAAAGGTTCACCTATAAGGTTCTTAGCATATACAGAATCACCCACACTGAAAGAACGAACTTTGGAAGTGGAATCCAGTGGTGCGTTGGGTGCGTAAGTGGGATGAAGGCGGTCAAGGGAAGACCTAAGTTTCCTACCCATCAACAACTCTGCTGGGGATAAGTTATTTGATGGGCTAGGAGTGATGTGCTGAACACTAAGAAGTTTTCAAGCTTCTCAGTGATGTCCCCAGGACCCAGCTGCTGAAGCTTCTCTTTGGTAAAGCGTACCATCGTTCAGCCGGCCATTAGCGAAGGGTGCCCAGGGGCAGTGAGGGCATGTCTGATACCCTGTTGTGCTAGAAAGGATTCAAAAATGTTAGATGTGAATTGAGGGCCATTGTCAGAGACAAGGACATCTGGTAACCCATGGGTTACAAACAATTTTCTGAGCTGCTTGATGACAGCATCAGTTTAGTGGATGTCATGGGAATTACCTCTAGCCATTTGGAATATGCATCTACTATAACTAGAAAAGTGTGCCCTCTAGTAGGGCCTGCGAAATCAATGTGGATCCTAGACCATGGGCCCCTAGGACATTCCCATTCCTGTGTGGGGGCGTGAGGTGGAGCAGGCCTGACTACCTGGCAATTGGGACAAGATGCAACCCAGTTTTCAACCATTTTGTCAATACCTGGCCACCATACATAACTCCTGGCCAATCCCTTCATCCTTACAATCCCAGGATGACCCTCATGTAACATTTCCAAAACCTCTCTGCAGTTTTGCAGGAATAACCACCCTGTTACCCCACAAAATACATCCTCTTAATACAGATAATTCAGTTTGCCTGGACTTAAAAGGTTGGGCAAGGTGAGGTAGATCTTGAAGAGGCCAACCTTTCTTAATCCAGCCTATAACAGGAGCCAACACAGTGTCTTTGGCAGTCTCTCTGGCAATCTCAGCAGCATGGACTGGAAGCTTAGCAACAGTCTCTAGGAAAAAGGTGTGTGTTTCAGGTTCAAAGTCCTCCTTGTGGCAAGGCAGTGGGCAACGACTCAGTGCATCAGCATGTCCAATGTCCTTGCCAGGCCTGTGAATCAGTTTGTATGAATAGGCTGCAAGAAATTCAGTCCACCTCAGCATTCTTGGTGACAGGATAGTAGGTGTAGGTTTGTCTCCTGCCACAATGCCTAATAAAGGTTTGTGATCTGTAACAATGGTGAATGACCTGCCATACAGATATTCATGAAATTTCTTGACAGCTGCAACAACTGCTAATGCCTCCTTGTCCAGTTGGCTATAATTCCTCTCTGCTTTGGACAAAGTGCGAGAGTAAAATGCAATAGGGGCTTCCCTTCCACTGGGAAGCCTGTGACTCAAACCCCCACTCCAAAGGGGATGCATCACAAGTCAGTACAACAGGCAAATTCTCAGAGAATTGTATCAATACAGCATCAGATGTGATTAGTCTCTTAATACTGTTAAATGCTGATTGTTCCTTCCTCCCCAGATCCAAACAGCCTTTTTATCAAGCAGGCGATGCAAAGGTTCAGCAATGGATGCCTTGTGAGGTAGAAACATGTGATAAAAGTTAATGAGTCCAAGGAAGGCTTGCAAATCTGTTTTGCATTTAGGTTTAGGGGCTTCTTTGATTGCTTTAACCTTGGCATCAGTAGGGTGGATGCCATGCTTGTCAATCATGTAGCCCAGGAACTCAACTCTGTCTGTTTTAAGTGTGCATTTGTCTTCCTTGACTTTTAACCCGCTTTTCTGAATCTGGTAAGGACTTCTCTGAGTCTTTCTTGAAGCTGAGTGTCATTTTCAGCAGAGATTAACACATCATCAAAGTAAGGCACTACCCCTGGCAGTCCTTGCAGCATTCTTTCCATAAGACTTTGAAAAATGCCAGGTGCCACGCTTACTCCAAATTGTAACCTTTTACATTTGAAGGCACCTCTGTGAGTCACAATTGTTTGGGCCTCTGCAGTGGCATCATCAACTGTTAATTGTTGATATGCCTGGGCCAAGTCCAGTTTGGCAAAGACTGTACCCCTGCCAAGGGAATGTAGCAGATGATGCACAACTGGTACTGGGTATGCGCTCTGCTGCAGCGCATGGTTAAGTGTCCCCTTATAGTCACCACAGATTCTTACTGACCCATCAGCCTTGACTGGTGTGACTATGGGTGTTTCCCATCTGGAGTGGTCAGTGGGCTCTAAAACCCCTTGAGCAATTAATTTATCTAATTGTGCATCAATTTTTCCTTTAAAGCAAATGGAACCCTCCTGGGCTTTAAACGAATTGGGGGCACCTTGGGATCTAGGCTGAAAGTGATAGGGGTCCCCATATACTTGCCCAGTCCTTCGCTGAAGACCTCTGGAAACTCAGACTTCAAGGACTCCTCCCATTCAGAGTTGCTCACGTGATTGATGCCAGTCACCTCGATGCCTAGTGGCTTGAACCACTCAAGTCCCAGCAAGCTTGGGCGATCCTTGTCCACGATGGTCAGAGGCAAAGCGTTTGGTGTGGCCTTTAAACTGCACGTTGAAATCTCTTGCTCCAACTACTGGAATCTTGTTCCCTTGGTAGTCTTTAAGAGTCAGTGCTTGCTTCTGGAAATGTTTCTTCTGAATGTTGGGAAGTAGCCTGTGAATAGTGTCCCATGACACCATAGATAAATAAGAGCCTGAGTCCACTTCCATTTGGCAAGGCCTTCCTTCAATGAACACCTTCACGTGTACTTTTCTGCTTCTCAAGGGTGAAGAATGACCAATAGTGATTGTTTGGTGAGTTTCATTCTTCCCATTTGCTTCTGAATTTGCCCCATCTTTTCAATGAAGTTGTTGGGCTTAAAGTCTTTTCAGGAAATTTCTTCCTACTAGGTGGAGTTCTGGATGATTTGCAGACTCTGGCTAGGTGACCCCTTTCTCACAACGTAGGCAGATGGTGTCTAAGAACTTGCATTCAGTGCGGGGTGGCCCCCACAGCCTCTGCAATAAAATCCTTGCCTCTTTCTCCCAGGGTCTTTTCTTTTCTTCTCCATTCTGAGTCTAAAATCCCTCCTCCACCTCACTGCAATCTGAATCAGAGTCTATTTGTTGCAATGGGCTGTTGTGGATTTTCCACATCAGAATGGCTTGAGGCCTGGCTTGAGGCCTTGTTAATCTTTTCATGGCGCTGCTGAGGACTTGGTGGCTTCCGCTGAAACAGCTTCTTCAATGGCCTCTTTAAACGTGATCTTAGGTTTCATTAACAGTTTGCTTTGTAAGACCTTATCTTTGAGGCCTAAAACAAACCGATCACATGGCCTCTTCTAAGTTGGTAAAGTCACAAGCACCCCAATGTCCCTTAAACTTGCCACGAAGTCATTAACATTCTCGCTTTCCCCTTGATCCCGCGGTAAAATTCGTGTCTCTTAATGAGGCACGATACTTGTGGGCGTAATGGGCTCTTAAAAGCTTCTCCAAATCAGGCCATTCCATTACCTTCAGTTCTGCAGCTCCGCTAACGCCGCCATCTTGAAGACTGCGGACCGCAGTGCGTGAGAAATACCGCCCTCTTCCGTCTCTGGGAATGTCGGCGGTCGTTTCCTTCCAGGTACATCTGGAAGCGATCCGCACGATTCCCAGTCTTCCGCCGGATCGAGCGGGGCTGGGGGTGTTCAGCGCAGCCATCTCGCTCTTCTGCTTGTCTTTCGCGTCATTTTCTCTTCAGGGAAATCCCACCTTCGTCACCAGTGTTATGTCTGCATGAAGAGTCAGACGCAAAGAGTTCCAGCAAAGAGTTTATTCAGTGACTACAGCTCGAATGGACCCGAGTTGGCTTGGCTACAGCTGCCTGTTATAGCCTGCAGCCGTGGTTGCCAGCCAATGGGAGTGCAGGGTTTCTTCCCGCACTATTTAAACCAATACCATTTGACATTTTACAAGAACAGTTCAAATAAACCAATAACATTCAAACCTACATACATAACATTCAAACCTACATACATAACACATGTGGTTTCAGGAAGAGGGCCAGCTACCTTGCATATGACCTGGTCAGGCACACCTCATTGGCAGCGTGGTGAAGAAGATGGGGTATGGCAGAGTACAAGGTGGTGGGGATGGTGCAGGCTTTATGTTATGGTGTCTGTCTATGGCACAAGACTCCTCAGCATTGGGAATGCTGACAGTGTTACTGGGACTAAAGTGAAGGAGGTGGTTAAAACTTCTGAAGGCCCCAGGCCTGTATTTCACCCACAGGGTCAGTGCTGTTACTACAACTTAGAAGTGCTGATGTGCAGGCCAGCCAAAAGGTAGAAATGCGGGGAGACGGGCAGATAGCCAGGTAGGGGAGTCAAAGAGGAGTCAATCCCTTATCTTACTGAGGCTTGAAACAGGGAGGGATGAAGCCAAGACTGGTTTGGATTGAGTAGGTCTTCACCTAATGACCAGTGGGATTTAGTTGATGGCAATGGGGACTACCAGGATTTCCATCGCTATGCGATGCAGCAACATGATATCATGCTTTACAATTGCACCACTTAGTGATGGAAATTTCTTTCCCAATTACCATCATTTCCTGAGAAGTATTTATCTTACTAACTTTAGTACTACTGTTATGATTATTTCCAGGCAGAGAAATCTTAAAATTTTGACCACTAATTTTGTAATGACTTACTAGTGTGGTCATATATACCATTTCACCTGTAAGAATTATTCTTCCACCATCCCATCCTACCAAATAATATCTGCCATGAAGATATAGCTCAGGACATCTTTGTGCTCAAGGTAGCAATTCTAAATGGCAGAACAAGTGACAATTTGCTGCCTTCTCAAAAGCATTGACATTGTGTTGCCTGTGGCAACTGCTGTGCTCTGGCCATACTCCTGCATAATGCCTAGCATGAACATCAGAGCATAGCTAATGAGATTAGATCAAGGATTTATCCAGTTCAGCACTTTGTTACCCACAGTGGCCTGCTTGTTGCTTTTAGGAATCCCACTGGATTGACATGAAAGCAATTGGGGCTTTATCAATTTGTCTAATCCTCCTTTAAAATGTTCTCAACCCATTACTACAATTTGTAGAGCTAAATTCCATCAGTTAATTATTTGGCCTGTGAAATGTCATGCCACTTTGCTTCATGCAGCTAGCTTGATAGTGATTTCTGGGATCTCCTTGGAGGCACTGCCTTGATGTGGAAAAATGAGGTGCTCAGTGCTTCCAACTGAAAACACAGAAGCATACTATGTATATTCTCAGGTCTCAGGAAATTCTATGGTCAGAAAAGCAGAAAAAGATTGTAGATTAAAAATAAACTTAAGATTGCCTGGTCATTCTCCATGCCATCAAACTAGTGTGACATTTTGCAAACAATGGGAGAATTTGTAATGATAGTAAAAGAATAAAAACATACAGGAATATGTATCCACATCTTCATTTACTGACTTTCCTATAGAAAATTTTAGGAAGCATAACTAAACCTGAAATCTTCTCCGCTGGGATTTTGGACTGGCCTGCCCAACAGCTAAACCCAACAGGACCATTGTAAATGTTAAATGTTACAGGCAGGTGAATTATTGGTACCTCATGCTTTTATCTAATTGGTTGATTGATATAGTTGCGCATCTCACACAAATTACCCTGGGAAGTTAGCAAAGATTAAAATACAGAAAACCATCTCATACAACACCTTCCCCTGGTGCCCAATGATAAACAATAATCCCACTTATCAATAACAGCAGAGTTCATCTGCCCATTTTACCAAGTGCTTAGGCAGAGGTTGCCAATCTTTTGGACCTCAGGGACCACCAAACTCATAATTTTAAATCCTGTGGACTAGAAACCCTGGGAAAATCCCCAAAAAAGTCTGCAGGAAAATTCTCCACCCTGATTTCCTACTGATTAATCATTCTTTAATTGGGATCACAGGATATAGTCTCCAGCTCCGTTCTCAGGGGGAGAGAAAGAAAGAGAGAGACTTTTGGCTTCATGCAAGGAAAGCAGCAGAAGCAGAAGACACCTTTCTTTCTTTCTTTCTTTCTTTCTTTCTTTCTTTCTTTCCTTCCTTCCTTCCTTCCTTCCTTCCTTCCTTCCTTCCTTCCTTCTTTCTTTCTTTCTTTCTTTCTTTCTTTCTCCCAAACTCCACAAGAAATGAGTCTTTGTGAGACATCTCATGCCTGCCCAGCCTCTTGGAGCAGGATGCCTTGCAGGGTCCCAAAGACTCATTTCGGGTGGAGTTTGGGGAAGAGAAAGAAAGACTTTTGCTGCTTTCCTTGTGTGCATCTAAAAGAAGAAGAAAGAAGTGGAAAGAAGCAGCCTGGTGGCCAGACCAGGCACGTGGGGCAAGTAGGGCAAGTTCCCCCCTCTGCCCTTTCGCCCCTCCCCTCACTACTTCATGTTGTTCACAATACAAGTGATGCAAGTCTTGTGTTCCCATTAGCCATGTGGGCAGTGCGTCCTTGTGTTCCCGTGCAGCCTGGATTAAGTGCTTTGGGGGATGCTTTGAGAGTGACATTTCTCTGCCCACTACCAAAATTTTCTCATGGACCACCAGTGGTCTCTGGCCCGCTGGTTGACGACCACTGGCCTAAGGTACAGCCAGGTCTTAAATACCTTATGAAAGACTAACAAGACTGGGGCCATCAAAATCTCTGGGGATGTGCTGCCATTTAGAAGGCCTGATGGTATCAACAAGATGGTATTGTTTAATAAAAGAGACTCTGAACATGTCTTCTCTATTAGGTTTGGTTGGCCAAGTTCATCTTGCCAGGGTTGAAGTAACCTGA
Organism: Naja naja; assembly: GCA_009733165.1. Classification (NCBI taxonomy): domain Eukaryota; kingdom Metazoa; phylum Chordata; class Lepidosauria; order Squamata; family Elapidae; genus Naja; species Naja naja. The sequence continues at coordinate 268,223,049 of CM019149.1, read as the reverse complement.
CCTTCAAGGTCTTGAGGCCCAGGGGGAAGATTTCATTCATTCAATTCATATTCATTTATGTATTATTTTATTGCTTTTAGAATAATTATCAAAAGTCACCTGTGGACAAGATGGGTGACACATAAATCCAAGAAATAAATAAATTGAAATCTGACAAAATGGAGATAAACCCCCACAAAGATTTAAAAAATGCATGCATTGTCCAAAAAAAAATAGGGGGGATATTGAAAGAATGAAGTACCATTGAATACCATTGGCATTGACAAAGTCATTATCCGTCAATTGCAAAAGGCAGTTTTTGGAACAGATTGTAACCTGCTACAATACCTTTTATACCATTAAACATCCACACCTGCCTTTCTCAGGTCTTTGGGAAGGACTCAATAGGTGGATAAAAACAGCAAATGAAGTCTAAACATTTGCCTGACTGTATGACCAACTATAATATAGAGTTGTGACTACTGCTAAGCTGCACTGAAATTCTAAATAATTTGAATTTATTTTCTGCTACAGTGACATTTTAACAAAATACTAAACTGGGCTTTATAATATACATTTTCCATGTAATCTGAAGTAATAAAAAAGATTTCTGTCATGAATGACTCATTACATAGGAAAGTCTTTGTTCATTTGTTAGAAATGAAAAATGAATTCTCTAGATGAAATGAAGTAGATACTTTTTCTTTTGGTATCTTTGAAATGTTTATTTCAAATGTCAAGACAATGTTTGATGTTAATGTTAGTTAGAATGAGACTGTAGAGAATATATACAAATGTGGGGTTTAATGTGTGATATATAAAATATATCTGCATCTGTATCTGCAAGGCACATCAATAAAACTGAAATCTCATAGCATATTTATGTGCATTACAAACTTCAGCCTCTGAACTTCTGTCACTTCACATTTCTCAGTGATCAGTGACCTACCTCTGATATGTAGCAAGAGAGCTTCCTTTGACAATTATTTTTTAATATAAAAAAATCAGGCTAAACATTTGAAAAACATACTTGTGATGAAGCCTAGTATAACTTACAGAGGAATTTGTCTTCCATCAACTCAAAAATCTCTCCAGTTGTAAATAAAATAAAAAATGTGACTTAGAATGTCTGTGTTCATCCACTGTCAATATTCAAAATGTTTTCCCTCATTTTCCTTAGATAGAAATTAATTCAATCATAATTCAGTTATACTATATCCATCACACTATGGAAGAATACATTGCACACCACAATTTTAGAATGTAATACTAAGAAATATTTTCAAATTTTAAAGTTTGGTCTAGTGTTTAAAGCACCAGGCTAGAAAGTGAGAAATTGTGAGCTCCAATCCCCCTTAGCCACGAAAGCCAGCTGGGTGGCTTTGCACCAGTCAGTCTCTCTTAGCCCAACTCACCTTATAGGGTTGTTTATTATTTATTTATTTATTATTTTTATTTATTGGATTTCTACGCCACCCCATCTCCCTAGGGACTTGGGTGGCATACAATCATAAAAACAATACAAATACTATACAATTAAAAAGAAATTAAATATGAAACCCAATAATCAGATTAAAACAATAACACAATTCATTAAAACCCGCATCCCCCTCCTCAGTCCAGGTCAGTGAGTTGGAACAACCATGTTTTCAGGCCCCACCGGAAGGACCAGAGGTCAGGGGCCACCCGAAGCTCCAGGGGTGGGTGCTCCCACAGAGAAGGCCCTACCCCTAGGGGTCGCCAGCCGACACTGTCTGGCCAACGGCACCCCACGGAGGCCCTGACTGTGAGAGCGCACGGGACGTTGGGAAGCCGTTATTGGCAGCAAGGTCTCCCTCAAGTACCCCGGTCCTAAGCCATGTAGGGCTTTATAGGTCAACACCAGTACCTTGAATCTCACCCGGAGGGCAACTGGTAACCAGTGCAGCTCACGCAGGAGGGGTGTAACATGGGAGTATCAGGACATCACAACCCGCGCCACCACATTCTGGACAAGTTGAAGCCTCTGGATGGTCCTCAAGGGCAGCCCCATGTAAAGAGCATTGCAGTAGTCCAGACGGGAAGTAAGCGCATGAGTGACCATACATAGGGCATCTCGATCCAGATAGGGCTGCAACTGGCGCACCAGGCGAAGCTGTGCGAATGCCCCCCTGGCCACGGCTCCCACCTGCTCCTCCAAACTGAGCCGTGCATCCAGGAGGACACCCAAGTTGTTGCTGTGAGAAAAAATAGCAGGAGAAAGGTGTGTTTGGAAACATTTATTACCTTGAGTTATTTGTAAAAATAATAAAAGCAGGATACAAATAAGTAAATTACAAAAGCCTTCTGAGTAATGTGAAGAAAACTACATTCATATTGGAAATGAAGATATTTGGGAGAAAGACTTAGGGAAATTCATATCAATTTGAATCAAGTATTTGTAAAGTTGCAGATAGTTCTATTCTATTCATTCATTTCTATCAAATTCTAAAACAAATGTTATTTTAAAAGAAATTCCAGAAAACAATCATTCTATTGTATTGATATTTAAAATAATTAAATGCATATCTTTTTATGTGGTTTATATAATTGTGCCAATAAAGATATAACATTTAAAACAACCTTTAGTATGGTTTTTTTTTCAGCACCTTGCTTTATTATATAACTGTTTTAATGCAATTTTGCCCCAGCACTCTTTTAAAAATTCAACTTTCCCAAATAAATTTATGCAGTATTCCTGAGTGTTCATTTATGAACCTCTTCAATCAAGAACAATGGATGACAGTAGAAATCATTCATTATCCTACTTCAGAAGTTGTTTGAGTGGATTTCAGAGCTTTGATGGATATTTTTGGATAAAATGCATTTTATAATTAAAATATTATTCACTGGTAGTTCAATGGTCACATTTAAAGAAAAGTTGCTTCAACAAGAACTGAGAAAGAATGAAGTATAAGCTTTATTTTTTAAAAAAGAAGCCTTTTTTAGTACCACTAAAATTTGCATACAGTGAGAGAAGAAAGAACACACCAACACTTCTAGACAGATGTTATATATGTGGGCCAAACTAACACAGGATTATATGTTTCTATTTTTTTCTTTTCATCAGGAATCTTCTGAAAGGCACATTTGGGATAGATTCAAACCTAAACTAAGCTAATGTGGTATAATGCTTAAGATGTTGCATCAGGAAAAGACAAGTCCAGATTTGCCAGTCTTCAGCATGGAAGCTAAGAGGGTGGTCACAATATTTCAGCCCAAACACAGTCTTTCGTTATAGAGAAAAGAAGGAAAGAATGCTATATAGCTCACCTTTAACTCCTGGAGAAATGAGACAGGCTATAAATCTAACAAATAATACAACTAGTATGGAAAGTTGGACAGAAGAGGTTAAATATTCTCATAACTTGCCTGTCTTGAAATGGATTTCTCATATATTTTGTCATGATGACTTTTCTCAGAGGTCACGATGTAGGCAAAAAATACTTATGCACATGAAAGACTTGTTCCTAACTGCAAAAGCTATCTGGTTTGAGGATTATTTGCAGCTTCCAGGTCAGTATTTTTAAAACCAAATTTCAAATTTATCATAACAAGCTCAACAGTTTATAATTAAACTTCCCTGAACGTTTTCTTTTTCACATTAATTCTTTCCATCCTGTTCAACCTACAGAAGAGATAAATATCAGACATGGATAAATTTGGCACAATGAACAAGAATGACAGAAGGAATGAATGGCGAATCAATTTGATTTCTTTGTATTGGAAATGTCAAAACTCTGGAAATATGATTCTGCCATATGACACCCTAATAATTGTTTCTGCCAGTGGCATGATGTATTGGTGCCAATGCTGCCAAAAATGGAGATCCATAAGTGAAAGTCATCTGATGTAGTGATCAAAGTCTTGGCCTACAACTTGGGATTACTAATGAAAGTTATTTCAACAACAAACTCAGCAAAAAGCAAATTTACTTAACTTTACATGGTTTCTTTCATTATAGTTTTGAATATATGGTACATGAAAAATGTTTACAATCTGCTCCAGTGTTGTGTTGTGCATGTCATATTTGTTATGCAAGAATGCAAATGTATTATTAGAATTATGTGTTACGAATAAAAAACCATGGAAAACTTCTATTCAGATTGATTCAAATACATGCACAGCTAAGTAGTGAAGAATTAAGGACAATAGTCTTTCTAAAAAAACAAATTGTCCTTTCAAGCTATCTTCTTTCCAAGCAAACACTTCATTATTGTAATCTCTGTAAAAGAATTACTTATTATCAATACTGTATTGATGAAAGGCTACTATAAGCATGTACCATATGAGAAGTCAACACATAACTCTTAAAATCCAATAGTAGAAAAAATAATATTGATGAATGTATTTCTTTAAGGAAAAGCTAATTTGAAGTGCACCAACCAAGCTATTCAATTTGCTTAGTGTGAAAGAAGTAGTCTTAATGGGGATGTAATTTTTATAACATGCTTTGCTAATAAAATGAAATGGTTTATTTAACACAGTTAACTAGTAAATATAAAGATTAGAATTTAATGAAGCCTTGTAATTACATGGACATTTTTTGCTTTGTGTTTTCTTTTTGAACTACCTTGAGTCCTGCTTAAATTTTGAATCATATTAGAGGTATGCAAAACATTCTGAGTCATAAAGCATTTCATGCATATTGAGGTAATTATATGTGGTTCTGGTGCTTTTTGATAGATTCTTGATATGACTGTTCCAAGTAGAAGTGGTTCAAGCATTCCATTCTGTTTAGCTACTGTTATTATATGTTTTCTTGCCTTTTGCAGTTGGGATGTGTTTTCAAATAACATGTACCAGTACAACAGGACTGGTCATGCCCCTCCTGCTATTCATTTATTCAACAGACTGTAATTTGTGTGAAAGAAGAAGACATTTAAGGAAGATGTGGCACCCTGGGGAAGTCATTCTGGAGCTAATTGCATTGTAGATTAACTGGAGCATGAATTACAGAGGAAGAAATTGCTGTTGTGGAACATGGGACTATGGGACTCGGCACTGAACTGGTGCTTATGCTGAGTGTTGGTAACAGGAGGTAAACATCTGATTGCTACTTTGTTCTGAGGCAACCTCTACAGTCTGATTCTATTATAATGGTTTTTCCTTCTTTTTAAAGTTTAGGATCAGTTAGGTACATACTTCAATCTCTATAATTGTATAAAAGCCCTATGAAGAAATAATGGTTAGGAAAGCTAGGCCATAATATGGCAAGGCTAAGGAAGAGCAGTGCCATGTTTCCTGCTCAAGAGAGATGAAAGACAACTGCTGAAAGAAAAGTTAATGTCATGCCTCTTCATCTTGGGGCACCAGCTAGTATTTTGCTAAGTAAGATTGTAGGTGGAGAAGATAATGGTGTTGATGCTACAGCCCACTCCCATCCAGTAACAGCTTGGAACTGAAGGAGAGAAAAAGCCAAATTTAAATCTAATCCAGAACTTATGAGATAGCAGTGATCCAGGCATGCAAGCAGCCCACCCCAACTATCCATGTGATTATGATTCAGGCCAGAAGGTAAGATAATATTGGAGTGCTTCAACCATGTGCCTGAAGCCCTATGCTGTAGAAAGCTACCCAGACACTATAATAATTCTTTCTCTGGAAGTCAGTACTTTCACAGGAAGACAAGAACTCCTCTTAAGTAGATAAGCTGCTCCAGTGCAGATATAAACAATGGCAGTGACAATGAAGAGAGGCTTCTATAAAAGCTAATATTCTGGTTCTCTGTATATGCCCTAAGGTTTAAATTCTGAGCATGCCTGAACTTCTTGATTTTACTCATTTGCTGCTGTTTTTTCTGCTCCTTTACCATTTCAAGTGTAAAAAGAGCTGTTTCGTAAAACAGGGATATATTCATGACTCATGAATTCTTTTTTTCTGTGAGCTACTGAATCCAACTAAAGGTGTAAATGTAATTACATTTAAGATGTAAAGGTTGGCTGCCAGACAGGGAAGTATTTTTTAATTGTCCCAATGTGTCAGATAAACCTATGACTTCTGTCCTTTGTTGTCTTGAATACAGTTTGCTACAAATCAAGGCCTTGCAAATAAACAAAGATCATATAGGAACATTTGTAACCCAAACATCTGTAAGCTGTACCTGCATTCAGAGATAAGATTATGATACATACTGTTAAGTTTGCATGAAGAGTCAGACGCGAGGAGTTCCAGCAAAGACTTTATTAGTGACTACAGCTCGAATGGACCCGTCCTGGCTTGGCTACGGCTGCTTCTTATAGCCTGCAGCCGTAGCTGCCAGCCAATGGGAGTGCAGGGATTCTTCCCGCACTATTTAAACCAATACCATTTGACATTTTACAAGAACAGTTCAAATAAACCAATAACATTCAAACCTACATACATAACACCCCTCCCCACTAGGTTCAGTCCATACCAAACCCCAACCTATCTAATGTATTCTTTAAATAGGTGGGGCTCTTGCGTATGCTGAGACCTTCGTGGTTCAGAAGTTTTAACATTCTCACCCAGTGAGAGGGGAAATGTGTCTGCTGACATTTCCCTGTTGGGACTTCCTGTGAAAGGAGACCCTGTTGAATTGTTAGAATCTGGTCTCTCCTCCCAACCCATCTCCATTCCAATGTCAGCACCCAAGTCAGGTAGTGATGTGCAATCTTCCACTTCTAAGGATGGATCTTGGCTTTGTGACAGGGTTCAGGATGGTTCCTGTCCAATGGCTCGCTACACATGGGGTTGATTCCTGTTTGCTGATTTTCCTCCTGTTTCCCCTTCCCCTAGAAGAAACATCAGGTGAGGGACCTAGAGGGAGACAGGGGCGATGTTCTTGAGGGACCCTGGATCTAAGTTGGACAATGTGCCTGCTCCAGAGAAGGCCATCCTCTGTTTGTACCCTGTAAGAACGAGGGCCTGTGATGTGAGTTATTTCAGCAGGAATCCACAAAGGGTCACCTATAAGGTTCCTAGCATATACAGAATCTCCCACACTAAAAGAACGAACTTTGGAAGTGGAATCCAGTGGTGCTGGGTGCGTAAGTGGGATGGAGGCAGTCAAGGGAAGACCTAAGTTTCTGCCCATCAACAACTCTGCTGGGGACAAGTTAGTTGATGGGCTAGGAGTGATGTGTTGAACACTAAGAAGCTTTTCAAGCTTCTCAGTGATGTCCCCAGGACCCAGCTGCTGAAGCTTCTCTTTGGTAAAGCCGCACATGCGTTCAGCCCGGCCGCTGGTCAAGGGTGCCCAGGGGCAGTGAGGGCATGTCTGATGCCCTGTTGAGCTAGAAAGGATTCAAAATGTTAGATGTGAATTGAGGGCCATTGTCAGAGACAAGGACATCTGGTAACCCATGGGTTACAAACAATTTTCTGAGCTGCTTGATAACAGCCTCAGTAGTAGTGGATGTCATTGGAATTACCTCTAGCCATTTGGAGTATGCATCTACTATCACTAGAAAAGTGTGCCCTCTTGTAGGGCCTACAAAATCAATGTGGATTCTAGACCATGGGCCCCTAGGACATTCCCATTCCTGTGTGGGGCGTGAGGTGGGGCAGGTCTGACTACCTGGCAATTGGGACAAGAGGCTACCCAGTTTTCAACCATTTTGTCAATACCTGGCCACCATACATAACTCCTGGCCAAACCTTTCATCCTTACAATCCCAGGATGACCCTCATGTAACATTTCCAAAACCTCCCTTTGCAGTTTTGCAGGAATAACCACCCTGTTACCCCACAAAATACATCCTCTTAATACAGATAATTCAGTTTGCCTGGACTTAAAAGGTTGGGCTAGGTGAGGTTGATCTTGAAGAGGCCAACCTTTCTTAATCCAGCCCATAACAGGTGCCAACACAGCATCTTTGGCAGTTTCTTTGGCAATCTCAGCAGCATGGACTGGAAGCTTAGCAACGGTCTCCAGGAAAAAGGTGTGAGTTTCAAGTTCAAAGTCCTCCTTGTGGCAAGGTAGTGGGCAACGACTCAGTGCATCAGCATGTCCAATGTCCTTGAATGTGAATCAGTTTGTATGAATAGGCTGCAAGAAATTCAGTCCACCTCAGCATTCTTGGTGACAGGATATTAGGTGTAGGTTTGTCTCCTGCCACAATGCCTAGTAAAGGTTTGTGATCTGTAACAATGGTGAATGACCTGCCATACAGATATTCATGAAATTTCTTAACAGCTGCAACAACTGCTAAAGCCTCCTTGTCCAATTGGCTATAATTCCTCTCTGCTTTGGACAGCGTAGAGTAAATGCAATTGGGGCTTCCCATCCATTGGGAAGCCTGTGACTCAAAACCCCCCACTCAAACCCCCCCCCACTCCAAAAGGGGATGCATCAAAAGTCAGAACAACAGGCAAATTCTCAGAGAATTGTATCAACACAGCATCAGACGGATTAGTCTCTAATACTGTTAAATGCTGACTGTTCCTTCCGCCCCCAGATCCAAACAGCATTCTTATCAAGTAAGCGATGTAAGGGCTCAGCAATAGATGCTTTGTGAGGTAGAAACATGTGGTAAAGTTAATAAGGCCAAGGAAGGCCTGCAAATCTGCCTTGCATCGAGGTTTAGGGCTTCATTGATTGCTTTAACCTTGGCATCAGTAGGATGGATGCCATGCTTGTCAATCATATACCCCAGGAACTCAACTCTGTCTGTTTTGAGTGCATTTGTCTTCCTTGACTTTTAAACCCGCTTTTCTGAATCTGGTAAGGAGAGACTTCTCTTGAAGCTGAGTGTCATTTTCAGCAGAGATTAATACATCATCAAAATAAGGTACTACCCCTGGCAGTCCTTGCAACATTCTTTCCATAAGGCTCTGAAAATGCCAGGTGCCACGCTTACTCCAAATTGTAGTCTTTACATTTGAAGGCACCTCTATGGGTCACAATTGTTTGTGCCTCTGCAGTGGCATCATCAACTGTTAATTGTTGAAGCCTGAGCCAAATCCAGTTTAGCAAATACTGTACCCCTGCCAAGGGAATGGAGCAGATGATGCACAACTGGTACAGGATATGCCTGCTGCAGCGCATGGTTATGTCCCCTTGTAGTCACCACAGATTCTCACTGACCCATCAGCCTTGACTGGTGTGACTATGGGTGTTTCCCATCTGGAGTGGTCAGTAGGCTCTAAAACCCTTGAGCAATGAGTTTATCTAATTGTGCATCAATTTTTTCCTTTAAAGCAAATGGGACCCTCCTGGGCTTTAAACGAATTGGGGCACCTTGGGGTCTAGGCTGAAAGCAATAGGGGTCCCCATATACTTGCCCAGTCCTTCGCTGAAGACCTCTGGAAACTCAGACTTCGGGGACTCTTCCCAGTCAGAACTGCTCACGGATGGATGCCAGTCACCTCGATGCCAAGTGGCTTGAACCACTCAAGTCCCAGCAAACATCCTTGTCCACGATGGTCAGGGGCAAACGTTTGTGTGGCCTTTAAACTGCACGAAATCTCTCGCTCCAACTACTGGAATCTTGTTCCCTTGGTGGAGAGTCATGCTTCTTTTTTCTGAATTTTGGGAAAGAGTCTGTGGATGGTGTCCCATGACACCATAGATAAATAAGAGCCTGAGTCCACTTCCATTTGGCAAGGTCTTCCTTCAATAAACACTTCACATGAACTTTTCTGCTTTTTAAGGGTGAAGAATGACCAATAGTGATTGTTTGGTGTGTTTCACTCTTGCCATTTGCTTCTAAATTTCTCCCATTTTTTCAATGAAATTGTTGGGCTTAAAGTCTCTATCAGGAATTTCTTCCTAGCTGGTGGAGTTCTGGATGATTTGCAGACTCTGGCTATGTGACCCTTTTCACAACGTAGGCAAATGGAGTCAAAGAACTTGCAATCAGTGCGGGGTGGCCCCCACAGCCTCTGCAATAGAACCCTTGCCTGTTCTTCCCAGAGTCTTTTCTTTTCCATTCTGAGTTTAAAATCCCCTCTTCTGCCTCACTGCCATCAGAATCAGAGTCTATTTGTTCGCAATGAGTAGATGTGGATTTATCCCCAACAGAATGGCTTGAGGCCTGGCTTGAAGCCTTGTTAATCTTTTTCATGGCCGCTGCTGAGGACTTGGTGGCTTCCGCTGAAACAGCTTCTTCAATGGCCTCTTTAAACGTGATCTTAGGTTTCATTAATAGTTTGCTTTGTAAAACCTTATCCTTAAGGCCTAAAACAACCACCATGGCCTCTTCTAAGTTGGTAAAGTCACAAGCACCCCAATGTCCCTTAAACTTGCCACGAAGTCATTAACATTCTCGCTATCCCTTGATCCCGACGGTAAAATTCGTGTCTCTTAATGAGGCACGATACTTGTGGGGCGTAATGGGCTCTCAAAAGTCTTTCTAAGTCGGCCATTCCATTACCTTCAGCTCTGCTGCTCCGCCAATGCTTTCGCCATTTTGAAGACTGCCGGATCGCGTCGCGTGAGAAAGACCGCCTCTTCCGCCTCTCGGGATGCCGGTGAGATCGCTCTCCAGGAACATGTGGAAACGATCCGATACGATTCCCAGTCTTCCGTCGCCGGATCGAACGGTGCTGGGGGTGTTCAGCAGCCATCTGCCAGTTGCTTGTTCGTGCTGCCTCTCTTCTTCAGGGAAATCCCACCTTCGCCGCCAGTGTTAAGTTTGCATGAAGAGTCAGACGGGAGGAGTTCCAGCAAAGACTTTATTAGTGACTACAGCTCGAATGGACCCGTCCTGGCTTGGCACGGCTGTTTATAGCCTGCAGCCGTAGCTGCCAGCCAATGGGAGTGCAGGGATTCTTCCCGCACTATTTAAACCAATACCATTTGACATTTTACAAGAACAGTTCAAATAAACCAATAACATTCAAACCTACATACATAACACATACTTCCTACATTTTTCCAAGAGCCTTTGCTTATAACCTGTTTCTGTTGTTATTAATTTCTTTCATTCAATCTAATTGCTATGCTAGTTTTTAATTTATTGTTCCTTAACAAACCATCCAGAAGTACAATTTCTATGCTTCAGTCTATAATTCATGCTACCATCATATTAAATACCATCACCATTTAAATTCAATTTCATTCAGTATGTTTTTATAAAAAAAATTAAGGGGGGAAGATATTCTACATAATATAATTTTTATCAATTACTGCCTACTACTCAAAGCATGATTTGAACTGGGTATTAAGTCATCTGTAAAGTTTTAGATTCTTTGGACTTTATTCCCTGACATTTTTGATCAACAAGATCAATGATCAAAACATTAAGAGTTGCAGTTCAATAATAACTTGGAATTTCACAACTGTCTCACCAAAATTTGAAAACGGGATTATTTCTTTTGTGTACATAAATTACATTATAAATGTTGAAATCTTCAGGAGAGAAAATTGAAGGAGAATTGGAAAGATGGCAATGATTTTTCTTACTCAAGAAAAGGAGAAAATTATCTTTCTCTGAGATAAGTTCTAGGACCGCCTCTGAAATTGTCAAAGAAAAAATCCTTTGCTTCCAGGGAATACATTTTCCATGAATCACATGCAGTCTTCCAGGACCACACTGTTAGCATTTGTTAGCAAACTGCCAAATTTCATTGTAAAAATTTTGTGATAAATTCCTGTCAAAAACAAAGCAAATAAGGCCTCTTTTTCATTGCTTCATAGAAGAGATGAGACGAGACGAGACGAGAAGGGAAGAGAAGAGAAGAAAAGAGAAGGAAGAGAAGAGAAGAGAAGAGAAGAGAAGAGAAGAGAAGAGAAGAGAAGAGAAGAGAATGTGATTGGACACATAAGGAATTGGTACACATGCTCTCAGTGTACATAAAAAATATATTCATCAAGAATCATAAGATACAACTCTTAGCTATACAATGTCTTCAAATCAATAATTGTATCAAACACTTCCCATTGCTTAATTTGGAGACAAAGATTCAATTCTTATACAGTATATACATAACTATAAAAATAGGATTAGTATAAAAACTATTTGGAAAGATAGTAAAATAACTTTTTAATACCCTTTACCTTTTCCAATTGCTCAATCACATAAATCATAAGCAAAAGGATGGTTAGAATGCTGATTTTAGAAAGTTGCAAATGGACTGAGGGTCCAGGTGTATTTGAAATAAGATTTTGGGATTAATTGTAAGAATTATTTCAGTGTGAAAATACTGCTGTTTTGAATTCTTTAAAAATGATACTGGAACTCTGAAGATTGAATTCCAAAAGGAACCAGAAAAAACTAAAGGTTACAATTATTATTTAAATCAGAAATAGAGCAAAATAATTTAATATATTGAAGGATATTTTTGAGTAATGGACCCAGAAGACAATTTTAAGAGTGTCTGCCATTATAAATAGGCTGTGTTTAAAAGGCATTATAGAAGAGGAACACACTCTGCAGAACAAAGACTGAAATTGATTTGAAAGTGGATTTAAAATGACAGGTTACCAGAATGATATGGAAAAAGATGTTATATTGAATATACAAATGAAAGTGGCTGATGTCTCAATAAATAAAAAGAACATACAAATAATAAAGCAGAAGAGTGACTTGGATAACTTTCCTATACTGTATTTACAAAGGAGACCTGTTAATGTTATAAAATATTTTTTCAGAAGGAACAAAGAAAAATAAATAAAAGGGAATCAATTTGAAGGGATTAAAGACCAAGATTGTTAAAAATAAAAGGAAAGAATATAAAATTGATTTATTTTATTAACCTTAAATTAGATGTGTTGTTATCTCTGATAACCCTTAATGGACTTTAAAGGACAATATTTGTAGCTCAGGTCCTTGGTTCTCTCTGAGCTTAATTGTTTCTTGCACATGTTTCATTACCCAAACTGAGGAATGAAACATCTGCAAGAAAACAACATAGCACAGAGATCACCAAGGACCTCTCATTAATGAAATTTTGCTGATCAGGTCTGAATGACAAAACTTTAAGGATAAGAGAAAATATGAGAAGAAAAGGTTGTTATATTTTTAAAGAAGGTGATAAGTTACTAAAATTATTTATGCCTATTCAGATAAAGAGGAAAGTAATGTCTTTATATTTTTTTCTTTGTCATTACTGTACATGCAGTCATTGACTTATGATCATAACTGGGGCTAGCATTTTGTCACTAGGTGATGCAGTTATAAATTGAGACCAGAAACTTAACTAACACATAGTGGGTTGTTAAGCAGAAGGAATCCCAGGTAAGGAGCACAGATTGCTGCCAGAGGTGGAAAGGCTCTGGGAGGGCTGTCACAGGTCACATGTGAGTTGGAGCTGCTACAGTGGGGCTGTCAGCCTGACTGTCTTTGTTTTCTTTCAAGCTTGCTACTAGCTGCCATGGAAACAGAGGGAAGGAGCAATTGGTATTTGGGAGGGGAAATGTGAAGCTGGTGTGAGACTGAAATTGCTGAGAAGTGATGGGAAGGTGTGTACTCAGAGAGGCCAGCTTGGGTTGTTTAACATCTTCAAGGCCAACTGTCCTGAGAATGGCATGCATGAAGGAAGAGTGGACCACCTGGACCAGAGACGTTCCCAAAACATATTCATGGCTGATGATTGGACTCTGGTTGCCTGACTACTGGGGGTTGGATGACCTCTAGGGTTATTTTCTATTTGTCTTTTTGTGTGTGTTTGCTTCAGACCTTGCCTGATTTTTGCTGCAATCAGTTCTTTCCTGCTAAAAGTACCTTTTTTTCTAAATCTATGGAGTCAAAAGTTTTCTCTCCTAGGAATTGATTGGAGACAGCCCTGACAGGGGCACAGAGCCAAAGCTGTCTCTGGAAGTAACAGCCACCTAGGTCAGCAGTGCTTATGACTGCAAGGGTCTATAGCAATTCCCACCCCCCATTACCACCTATCTTTCCACATTCTATGTCCTTTTGGCTGTTGTTCACAGTGATACTCATCACAATGCCAGAGCTGGGCTGAAATAGTGGCCTGGGACCTTCAGCAATCTGAGCCAGCTGCAATTGCCCACAGGCCTGTACTTTAGACCCAACAGTGCTGCTGCCCCTGAAAAATGCTACCTCAAGCTTTACATCACTTGTTTTCTTGGGTTTAGATCTCAGATTTTCTCCCCACATCATGCATCCTATTCGTACCCTAAACTGCATATCCCATTCATTCTCCAAGTCATACATCCCTTTTTCACTGTCCTTCAAAAACCTTCTGCTGTTCTGTAGATCTCACAAGAATGGATATGTGACAAAAAGAACGGCACATATGATTTGCAGAATAAGGTCTTCTGAAGCAATGTGAGTATGGGGAAGGACCAGAAGTTTTCTGAAACTTTTATCATGTACTACAAATTTTGATCACATGACTGTAGGAGTATGCAACATATGGAACTTAAAATATGGGTTATAATATAGTAAGAATCCTGTGCAGGCTGTGGCTTTCTGAGAGTTGAAACACACACATCTTAAAATAGCCAAGGTTGAGAAACACTGTTATAGATTATAAAGAATTCAAGGTGGGATGGGAACTATATCAGTTTCTCTGATGTATGAGCTTCATTGGGATAAAGGAGTGTTCCTGGGCCTCTTCCATTTGTTATTGGCTTACCAAATAATTGAATCATAGAATTGGAAGAGAACTAAAAAAACTTCTGGTTTAAATAAGGGCAAGAATCCTCACAGTATCCCAGAGAAATGACTGTCAACCTTTACTTGTAAACCTCCAGTGATGAAACATCCACGACTCAAGGAGGCAGGTTATTCAATTGGTTACTAGCCATCATGGTCAGAAAAGTTCTCCTTCTTTGAGTTTAAGGTTTTTCTTTGTAAAACTTCAATCCATTATTTCTTATCCTAGCCTCAGTCACCATGGAGAATAAATCCATGGTCTCTTTCCTGTAATAGCCCATCAAGTGTTGAAAGACTGCTATCATGTCTCTCTTCAGTGCTCTCTTCCTTAGAGTATAGACAGCTGGCTCCTTTAACCATTCTTTATAAGATTTAACTTCCCAGCCATTTCTCTCTCTTTTGCTGCACTCTTCAGCAACCTCCATATTCTGTGCTGACCCAAATAGGACATAATATTCCAGGAACCCATTAACTAATAGCACAAAGAGCAGAATTATCACTTGCAGTGATGCTAACACTATACCACTTTTGATACAACCCATGACTGCAATAGCTCTTTGCTAGATGCAGCACATTGTTGGTTCATACTCAATACATGATTTACAAGGATGCCCATATCTTCTCATAAGAACTACCATTTTGGAAATTAGAAAAAAATGTATTCAATAGCAAAAAAAAAACCCCTTTTAAAGTGTCTTACAATTGAGATAATCTAATCATAGCTGACCTTCATTTCCTAGCAGTATTAAATTAATGTCTACCTGACAAAGAAAAGAAATATGTAAATAAATTACTTCTGCATTTGTCACACAAGTACAAACGACTTTTATAATTTATCACCTTCTCTTTAAATACTGTAATGATATATTATTATTAGATTATTATTATTATTATTATTATTATTATTATTATTAGATCTCAACCTTATCAATAAAAAATATATAAAACTTTGCATTCAGCCCTGGTGCAAAAATCCATTAAGTATTATTGATTACAGCACATATCTATTTTAACCTTGATCAAATAAATCAACTTTATATTCCTTCCCAATACATTTTAAAATCTTGGTTTTAATCCCTTCAAACAATATCCCAGAATTTATTTTCTTGTTATGTTTCATAAGTTTAACAGATCTCTTTCGTTAATCCAAGGTGGAAAACTACTTGTCATTCTTCTGATTTGTTATTTGTATGTCCTTTTTAATTATTAAGACATCAAATAGTTTCATTTGTATAATTTAAAATATATATGTAAACCCTTAAACTCATATTTTAAACCTTTTTTTTTGCTAAGGATTAAAGGAAATTCATCCCATGAATGCTATAAAACTTGATATTGTATTTGAAAAACAGCTGAGATATAATTCCAAAAATGATCAAGAAATTAGACTTGGCCAAACTTTGTGACCATATTAGCAATATTATGACTGTGAACTTAGCTGACAACCCATGATTTGCAATGGCTCAACTCACAAAGCAACTACAAAAACATTGGTTCCTGCTGTCTATTCATAAGAAGAAGCTCTCTAAATTATATGCGGGCAGTATCACAATCTCTCCTTCTCTTGGGAGATTTTGCTGACCAAAAATCCATCATCTGGTTATTAATCTCAGTCATAATGCCAACACTGGCCCTTTAGGGATGTCTTATTCACCATATCCCAGAAATTAGTCTTTTCTATGTGAATCTCCCTCTCCTGTCTATCTCTATAACCTTTGGAAAAGTTTAGAAACATTATTATCAATGTGGAGTATACAGTAAGTTATTTTCTATCATTCTTATTGGTGCCTTTTAAACAAATTATAAGACATATTGTCTTATTGTTTTAAAAAAGAGTGGCTTTTAACTTTGCATTCTGATGGATTTTGTTTTCACTTTTCTATATCTTTTCTCAAAACTGAGGTAGTTGGAACATCCCAGCTGTCTGAATATAATTGTTCTTTTTTTAAATCCAAATATATTTTAACTCCAATATAGCAATATCAATAGCACTTAGACTTATATTCCACTTCACAATGTTTTACAGCCCTCTCTAAGTGGTTTACAGAGCCAGCATATTGCCCCCAACAATCTGGGTCCTCACTTTACTGACTTCGGAAGGATGGAAGTTTGAGTCAACTCTGAGGCTAGTGAGATTCGAATTGCCAAATTGCACACAGCCAGAAGTCAGCTGAAGTAGCCTGCAATATTGCATTCTAACCACTGAGCCACTGTGGCTTGGTATATACTCAATAATCTTTCTGATAGAACAATTTTCCATATTTTGAACACTGCAGCATTGTCAGTCACATAGATTATTTTTTCAAGGAATAGGGTGAGATGCAGTCTCCGAATTACTTCCCTGAAAACTATTCTGATCTTTCTGGCCATTTATCTTACTGTCACTTTCTAACTCAGCCTCTGTGAAAAGTGGGAAAGTAGCCTTGTATCATCTCTGAAATCACTTCTCACACAACAATACCCATGACTGGTTTTAATCAACGTATTGTTCTGCCATTGTATAGAAATAGCTCACTTGTACTATAGTAAATGATATCCCCATTTCTGCTGCCTCTGCCTTTTTTTCTTGACCTTGAGATTAACCATTCTGTGTATTTAAGTCACATTGTTATTCCTGATTTTTTTCATTTCTTTCCCACTAGAAAATATTTTTTTATTTAAAATCTTTTTCTGCAGAGAATTATCTTAATTAATTTATTAATAAATTAATACCATCAATTATTGATTATAAAAAATTTCAAAAATACCTTTTTATGTGCTTAGATTTCTCCATAGAGTTTTTGGAACATATCCAAAGATTCAACTAATCAAGCATCCTTCTTCCAGCACCGTATGCTCTGGGTCTGAGAGTAATAGAAGGATGAAATCTATTATCTGGAATCTTTCCAGTTAGGTTTCAGGTCTGGGTATAGGATAGAAATGACATTGGTTGCACTTTTGGATGATCTCTTGCAGGAGCAGAACAAAGATAGTGCATCTATCCTTGTTCTATTTCACCTTTTGTGGCCTTCAATGCCATGGACCATGATATCCTTTTGGCTCACTTTCATGGAGTAGAAGCCAGCAGCACTGTATTATGCTGGTTTTCTTTCTTTCTGTGCAGCTGGTACCATTTAGTGTTCACTGAGAGTGAGAGGTTCCACCATCACCTGCTACTGTATGTGGTTCTGCCCACTCCTATTAAAATATCTAATGAAGTCTCTGGGTGAGATCATTTGTTGACATGGGGTACAGTATCATCATCAGGCTATGATACCAGAGGTGGTATTCAGCAGGTTCTGACCAGTTCTGGAGAACCGGTAGCAGAAATTTTGAGTAGTTCAGAGAACTGACAAATACCACCTCTGACTGCCCCCCACATCTATTCTCTGCCTCCCAAGTCTCAGCTGATTGGCTGGGTCTTCTTTTGTTGCCCTGCACAGAAGAATGGAGCTGGGAAGCAGGTTAGTAGGGTGGGGAGGGAATGGGGATTTTGCAGTAACCTTCCATGAAGTGGGATGGAAATGAATATTTTACAGTATCCTTCCCCTGCCATGCTCACCAAGCCACATCCATAGAACCGATAGTAAAAAAAATTGAATCCCACCATTGGATGATATTCAGTTACATATCACTTCCCCAGGCAAATTAATTGATGTCATTGATGTTTTGTCCCAGTCCTGAAGGCTATGAGGGTTTGAATGGGGACTTCAGCTCTAGATCTTCTGGATCTGGGACTTTACTATCTGGGTTGCACTACTCCAGACAGGCCTGGGAGTCCTAGAATCATGACTCCTACTTGAGGAGCAGGTGCTGGTTGTGGCTAGGAGGGTCTTTGCATAGCTTTGCGCTGTGTGCCAGTTGCACCTTTTTCCATCATATGGTTCTATTTACTGTTAGTCATGCTCTGGTAACTTCCATTATGGGCTATTATAATGTGCTTTACATGGAGCTGTCCTTGAAGAGCATCCAAAGCCTTTAATTGATGCAGAGAGTGGCAATGCACTTGATTATGTGGTCCCTAGGATTGCAGACTTCCACCTGTGTTCTTTGAGATGCACTAGGCTTTCAGTTGCCTCTGCATTCAATTCAAGCTGCTGGTTTTGACCTTGAAAGCTGTATATGTGGAATGGTTTGATAAAGAATTACAGGAAATTTGAATTTGGATGGAAGGATATGAAATAAGAACATGAAAGATGGTTGACAATTAAGTGTGAAAAGTTTACTTTAAGACTACAGTATAGACAAAATGTTGAAGATTTTTTTAAAAATGAGAAATGGAGATGAGATACCAAAGTTGGCTGACCATGCCAATAAAAGCAGTGTTGAATCTTTCAGTTTTTGCCCCAGAAACAGTTTATTGCAATTTTTTTCAACTTCTTTTGGCCTCTAAGTGATGCCTAAGGAATGGAAATGCCCAAAAGTAGGCAAGTCATGCCTAATCTTTAATAATTTAATTGAAATTTTAATTGAATTGAAAATTTAATTTAATTTAATTTAATTGGAAGGATAGTAACCAATGATATTTAAAGAAGGGAGAAAAATTCCAGACCTGGTTGACGCTGCATGTAAAAGGAAGACAAGTGTTAAGGATTTATCTGAGAAAAATATTTTCTCCAGCTCTTTAAGCAGTAGGTACCCAATAAAATACAATTTATTAGATGCATCTCCACTTGAATAGTCACCTGTACAGTGGCAGTGTGTAATAAATGCTCATAAAATAATCTTTGTCCTGAAGAAAGATCACATACTACCTTGTCTTCTGAGTTTCCTAACAGTGCTAGCTTTGGCTCTTTACCTTATCAGTCCCACATCAGTGCATTGTGATAAACAGGCATTGAGTTACTTAGCGCACTGTTAGGGGAATTCATGACCAGAGAAGAGGTGGGCAAGCAATGCCTCCTTTATCATTGCCATTCTTACATTTAGGCCCCTGTAATTTAAGGCAAGATGGTTTTGTAGGCAACAAAGCAGCAAATGTTTCTCTGTAAAAAGCACTGGCAATAACGATACATGTGAAAGTAATGGTGAGACTCAGAAATATTTTTGACACTATTTAATCACCACATTGGAGCACAGAACTATTACAGCAATGAGAAAAGCTCCCCACTGAGACAGCAATAGTTTCTGAATGTAGAGACATGGTGAGAGAACAGCAGTGGGGCAGACATGGACTGAATTGGTAGTAACAGCAGATAGCCTACACGTAACAGTTCTAAATGGTTGCGACAAGCATGCTGTGTAGGTTTATAACTTGACACAGCTAGAGGGACACCCCCAGAGCTCTGCTATTTCATCCGAAGAAAAGCTAGGCTACTAGGCATAGAGAGAAAAGGAAAAAATGGGTGCTTTTATTCACCCTGTATCAATTATATGATTCTTTGAAGGCAGCAGCACCTGCAAGGTAAAATGCAATCTTATCTTTTAAATTTCAGCAGTGGTGTGCCTGCCTTGGAGAATCTAGATTCATTTTGGAAAGACTATTGAAGCAGAAAATTAGGATAATAATAAAAAATAAAATGTCTGATATAGAAGTCTTTTCATGCTCTGTATTTGGTGTGAGGTGCACTTTAAATAATTTAACAAGGAATTGCTGCAAATTAGATAGATAGATAGATATATAGGTAGGTAGGTAGGTAGGTAGGTAGGAAGGAAGGAAGGAAGGAAGGTAGGTAGGTAGGAAGGAAGGAAGGAAGATAGATAGATAGATAGATAGATAGATAGATAGATAGATAGATAGATAGATAGACAGATATAATTTAGATCATTGGCACTGATAGAAAGAAAGTCAGCAAAGGACTTTCTAGGAAAGGTTAAATTAAAAAAGAAAGAATTCTGAATTTCAATTATAAAACATGGTTTTATGACAACATGTAAATTCAGAGACGTCTTTATCAACCACTTAACATTTATGTGTACTTGTGAATTACTTTTACAAATATTTCAAAGTTTGTTTTATTTATATCTATGCACATACCCACTTACAAAACTGTAATGCAGGGTTGTCCAACCTTGGCAACTTTAAGACTTGTGGAGTTCAACTCCCAGAATTCCCCAGCCCATCTCTGGAGAACTTTGGGAGGTGAAGTCCACAAATCTTAAAGTTGCAAAGTTTGAATATCCCTGCTGTAATGTATACAAAATACATATAATTTTTAATTAAAAAACTATAATAGTAAATTTATTTTAATGAATTTTAAGGAAGACGATATAGAGAGAAATTGTGATGTGATTAATTCCTTCTGAATGTAACATAAACTCTTTATCGGCTGTTTAGCAATGTAGAAATAAAAAAGTAAATTATGAACTCAAATGGGTAGAATTTTACCAAGTTACCTCTTCTGTATATGTCTAAACATTTTAAAAGCATTAATTAATGAGACACACTGTGTGCCCTTTTCTCCTCATCTTTGACTGAAATGCCCTTTTGTGGTAAATACTTATTTATAGTTTCTTTTCTCAGTAACATATTTGCAAATGTCAATGTTTCACTATTTTAAAAAAGTTATGTTAAAATTGTGTATTATTTAAAAGGAGTGGGGAGTTGTTGTTTAGTGCTTCCCAAACTCTCAATTTAGTTGAGCCTCCAAGTCTCCAAGGTTATTTGCATAGAGATTTATCAGCCAGGCCTGACTGATCAGAAATTGGCTAATGATCTAACCATATACAATGTTCCCTGTTTTCAGCTGTACTAAGATGATTCCCTGACACAAACTTGCAAAGAAATCTTTTGATCTATCAATAATGAATTCTAACGTATTTTGATCTGAAGCAATTTCCTCCAGACTCTCTGTGTGTGTGTGTGTGTGTGTGTGTGTGTATGCAAATTGTTAAGTTTGCATGAAGAGTCAGACGCGAGGAGTTCCAGCAAAAGACTTTATTGGTGACTACAGCTCAAATGGACCCGTCCTGGCTTGGCTACGGCTGCTTCTTATAGCCTGCAGCCGTAGCTGCCAGCCAATGGGAGTGCAGGGATTCTTCCCGCACTATTTAAACCAATACCATTTGACATTTTACAAGAACAGTTCAAATAAACCAATAACATTCAAACCTACATACATAACACCCCTCCCCACTAGGTTCAGTCCATACCAAACCCCAACCTATCTAATGTATTCCTTTAAATAGGTGGGGCTCTTACGTGTCGTTGAGACCTTCGTGGTTCAGAAGCTTTAACGTTCTCACCCAGTGAGAGAGGAAATGTGTCTGCTGACATTTCCCTGTTGGGACTTCCTGTGAAAGGAGACCCTGTTAGATTGTTAGAATCTGGTCTCTCCTCCCAACCCATCTCCATTCCAATGTCAGCACCCAAGTCAGGTAGTGATGTGCAATCTTCCACTTCTAAGGATGGATCTTGGCTTTGTGACAGGGTTCGAGATGGTTCCTGTCGCAATGGCTCGTTACACATGGGATTGATTCCTGTTTGCTGATTTTCCTCCTGTTCCCCCTTCCCCCTAGAAGAAACATCAGGTGAGGGACCTAGAGGGAGACAGGGGCGATGTTCTTGAGGGACCCTGGATCTAAGTTGGTCAATGTGCCTGCTCCAGAGGAGGCCATCCTCTGTTTGTACCCTGTAAGAACGAGGGCCTGTGATGTGAGTTATTTCAGCAGGAATCCACAAAGGGTCACCTAGAAGGTTCCTAGCATAGACAGAATCTCCCACACTAAAAGAACGAACTTTGGAAGTGGAATCCAGTGGTGCGTTGGGTGCGTAAGTGGGATGAAGGCGGTCAAGGGAAGACCTAAGTTTCCTGCCCATCAACAACTCTGCTGGGGACAAGTTAGTTGATGGGCTAGGAGTGATGTGTTGAACACTAAGAAGCTTTTCAAGCTTCTCAGTGATGTCCCCAGGACCCAGCTGCTGAAGCTTCTCTTTGGTAAAGCGTACCATGCGTTCAGCCCGGCCGTTGGCGAAGGATGCCCAGGGGCAGTGAGGGCATGTCTGATGCCCTGTTGTGCTAGAAAGGATTCAAAAATGTTAGATGTGAATTGAGGGCCATTGTCAGAGACAAGGACATCTGGTAACCCATGGGTTACAAACAATTTTCTGAGCTGCTTGATAACAGCCTCAGTAGTAGTGGATGTCATTGGAATTACCTCTAGCCATTTGGAGTATGCATCTACTATCACTAGAAAAGTGTGCCCTCTTGTAGGGCCTGCAAAATCAATGTGGATTCTAGATCATGGGCCCCTAGGACATTCCCATTCCTGTGTGGGGGCGTGAGGTGGGGCAGGTCTGACTACCTGGCAATTGGGACAAGAGGCTACCCAGTTTTCAACCATTTTGTCAATACCTGGCCACCATACATAACTCCTGGCCAAACCTTTCATCCTTACAATCCCAGGATGACCCTCATGTAACATTTCCAAAACCTCCCTTTGCAGTTTTGCAGGAATAACCACCCTGTTACCCCACAAAATACATCCTCTTAATACAGATAATTCAGTTTGCCTGGACTTAAAAGGTTGGGCAAGGTGAGGTAGATCTTGAAGAGGCCAACCTTTCTTAATCCAGCCCATAACAGGTGCCAACACAGCATCTTTGGCAGTTTCTTTGGCAATCTCAGCAGCATGGACTGGAAGCTTAGCAACGGTCTCCAGGAAAAAGGTGTGAGTTTCAAGTTCAAAGTCCTCCTTGTGGCAAGGTAGTGGGCAACGACTCAGTGCATCAGCATGTCCAATGTCCTTGCCAGGCCTGTGAATCAGTTTGTAGGAATAGGCTGCAAGAAATTCAGTCCACCTCAGCATTCTTGGTGACAGGATATTAGGTGTAGGTTTGTCTCCTGCCACAATGCCTAGTAAAGGTTTGTGATCTGTAACAATGGTGAATGACCTGCCATACAGATATTCATGAAATTTCTTAACAGCTGCAACAACTGCTAAAGCCTCCTTGTCCAATTGGCTATAATTCCTCTCTGCTTTGGACAGCGTGCGAGAGTAAAATGCAATTGGGGCTTCCCGTCCATTGGGAAGCCTGTGACTCAAAACCCCCCACTCAAACCCCCCCCCACTCCAAAAGGGGATGCATCAAAAGTCAGAACAACAGGCAAATTCTCAGAGAATTGTATCAACACAGCATCAGACGTGATTAGTCTCTTAATACTGTTAAATGCTGACTGTTCCTTCCGCCCCCAGATCCAAACAGCATTCTTATCAAGTAGGCGATGTAAGGGCTCAGCAATAGATGCTTTGTGAGGTAGAAACATGTGGTAAAAGTTAATAAGGCCAAGGAAGGCCTGCAAATCTGCCTTGCATCGAGGTTTAGGGGCTTCATTGATTGCTTTAACCTTGGCATCAGTAGGATGGATGCCATGCTTGTCAATCATATACCCCAGGAACTCAACTCTGTCTGTTTTGAGTGTACATTTGTCTTCCTTGACTTTTAAACCCGCTTTTCTGAATCTGGTAAGGACTTCTCTGAGTCTTTCTTGAAGCTGAGTGTCATTTTCAGCAGAGATTAATACATCATCAAAATAAGGTACTACCCCTGGCAGTCCTTGCAACATTCTTTCCATAAGGCTCTGAAAAATGCCAGGTGCCACGCTTACTCCAAATTGTAGTCTTTACATTTGAAGGCACCTCTATGGGTCACAATTGTTTGTGCCTCTGCAGTGGCATCATCAACTGTTAATTGTTGATATGCCTGAGCCAAATCCAGTTTAGCAAATACTGTACCCCTGCCAAGGGAATGGAGCAGATGATGCACAACTGGCACAGGATATGCGCTCTGTTGCAGCGCATGGTTAAGTGTCCCCTTGTAGTCACCACAGATTCTCACTGACCCATCAGCCTTAACTGGTGTGACTATGGGTGTTTCCCATCTGGAGTGGTCAGTAGGCTCTAAAACCCCTTGAGCAATGAGTTTATCTAATTGTGCATCAATTTTTCCTTTAAAGCAAATGGGACCCTCCTGGGCTTTAAACAATTGGGGGCACCTTGGGGTCTAGGCTGAAAGCAATAGGGGTCCCCATATACTTGCCCAGTCCTTCGCTGAAGACCTCTGGAAACTCAGACTTCAAGGACTCTTCCCAGTCAGAACTGCTCACGTGATGGATGCCAGTCACCTCGATGCCAAGTGGCTTGAACCACTCAAGTCCCAGCAAACTTGGGCGATCCTTGTCCACGATGGTCAGGGGCAAACGTTTGGTGTGGCCTTTAAACTGCACGTTGAAATCTCTCGCTCCAACTACTGGAATCTTGTTCCCTTGGTAGTCTTTGAGAGTCAGTGCTTGCTTCTGGAAATGCTTTTTCTGAATTTTGGGAAAAAGTCTGTGGATAGTGTCCCATGACACCATAGATAAATAAGAGCCTGAGTCCACTTCCATTTGGCAAGGTCTTCCTTCAATAAACACCTTCACATGTACTTTTCTGCCTTTTAAGGGTGAAGAATGACCAATAGTGATTGTTTGGTGCGTTTCATTCTTGCCATTTGCTTCTAAATTTCGCCCCATTTTTCAATGAAATTGTTGGGCTTAAAGTCTCTATCAGGGAATTTCTTCCTAGCTGGTGGAGTTCTGGATGATTTGCAGACTCTGGCTATGTGACCCCGTTTCTCACAACGTAGGCAAATGGAGTCAAAGAACTTGCAATCAGCGGGGGTGGCCCCACAGCCTCTGCAATAGAACCCTTGCCTGTTCTTCCCAGAGTCTTTTCTTTTCTTCTCCATTCTGAGTTTAAAATCCCCTCCTCTGCCTCACTGCCATCAGAATCAGAGTCTATTTGTTCGCAATGAGTAGATGTGGATTTATCCCCATCAGAATGGCTTGAGGCCTGGCTTGAGGCCTTGTTAATCTTTTTCATGGCCGCTGCTGAGGACTTGGTGGCTTCCGCTGAAACAGCTTCTTCAATGGCCTCTTTAAACGTGATCTTAGGTTTCATTAATAGTTTGCTTTGTAAAACCTTATCTTTAAGGCCTAAAACAAACCGATCACGCATGGCCTCTTCTAAGTTGGTAAAGTCACAAGCACCCCAATGTCCCTTAAACTTGCACGAAGTCATTAACATTCTCGCTATCCCCTTGATCCCGACGGTAAAATTCGTGTCTCTTAATGAGGCACGATACTTGTGGGCGTAATGGGCTCTCAAAAGTTTTTCTAAATCGGGCCATTCCATTACCTTCAGCTCTGCTGCTCCCGCCACGCCTTCGCCATTTTGAAGACTGCCGGACCGCAGTGCGTGAGAAAGACCGCCCTCTTCCGTCTCTCGGGGATGCCGGCGAGATCGTTCCCCTCCAGGAACATGTGGAAACGATCCGCATACGATTCCCAGTCTTCCGTCGCGGATCGAGCGGTGCTGGGGGTGTTCAGCGCAGCCATCTCGCTCAGTTGCTTGTTCGTCGCGTCGTCTTCTCTTCAGGGAAATCCCACCTTCATCGCCAGTGTTAAGTTTGCATGAAGAGTCAGATGCGAGGAGTTCCAGCAAAAGACTTTATTGGTGACTACAGCTCGAATGGACCCGTCCTGGCTTGGCTACGGCTGCTTCTTATAGCCTGCAGCCGTAGCTGCCAGCCAATGGGAGTGCAGGGATTCTTCCCGCACTATTTAAACCAATACCATTTGACATTTTACAAGAACAGTTCAAATAAACCAATAACATTCAAACCTACATACATAACACAAA
Organism: Naja naja; assembly: GCA_009733165.1. Taxonomy (NCBI): domain Eukaryota; kingdom Metazoa; phylum Chordata; class Lepidosauria; order Squamata; family Elapidae; genus Naja; species Naja naja. The sequence goes on along the minus strand of CM019149.1, from coordinate 268,196,929 downwards.
TAGTTCCTGATTAGTAACCATAAATGGAACTAGCAAGTCAGTTGTTATGTGAAGTGATTGCTAAGTGAAAACATGGCTGTGCTTACAAACTACTTCATATTTTCTTTGTTTTGCAGACCCACAAAGATCATAAATGTGAGGAGTGGTTGCAAGGTTACTTTTTATCACTGCCATAACTGCAAAAAAATCACTGAATGAGAATCTCCTATAAATACTAGGTATATGCAATGCCAGTCTGCTCTGCTTCAATGCTGGACAAAAGATGTTTTATTTTGATGAGCAGAAGTCTCCACAATTCCTTGAAATGTGTCCATCCAGCATTGGCTTCACTTCTGCTAATGGCTGGGAGCAAAGCAAAACAAAGCAAATCAATGTGACTATTCCAGCACTTAGAAGGGAAGACACATCAATTTTGTGATACTATTTTAAGCGAAGTGATACGTTATCACAGAAAGTTCCTTCTTAAAAACTCTGCATAACAGCAAATCTCATGGCTGGAGACTAGAGTAGGAAGTGGTGGTGGTGGTGGGAAATACCCAAAAGAAGGCAGGGCTAACTCACTCCGTCTTATTGCCAGGAAATAAAAATGAAGATAACTTCATAATAGTCTTATTCTAATGGCTGACTGCCTTGTGATAGCAGGAGAATCTGCTTCAGTGAGTTCATTTTGAATCCATACTCTCGTTGTCTGAATTGCAAATAGCAGTCATATTTGTGCCACTGTGTATTTTGAAGCACTTTTTGCTTTTACAGTAATTCCAAACCACCTCTCAGCTGTAGTTTCTGTTGAAATTCATCTTAGGTCTACAAAGTAAGTTCTGGCCATTGGCTACATAATAGATCCAGTGATTAACTTAGTGTTTATTCTGCTATCAATTAAAAGAACTATCTCACCATTCTGCAGTGTAAACAAACAAAATAAGATAATTAATCCTTTGATAATCAGGCAGCATCAAAATATAGCAACAACTAAAAACCAACAATTTCAAGACTTCACTTAACCTACAAAAAATGGTTAATTGATTTATAAAAGCCACTTGTGACTTGAGTGTTATGTCCTAATAGTACTCAGTATTTAGGTATAAGACAGCATCTATATCTCTAGATTTAAAATATGTTATAAAAAGCTTTGAGTTTTATTTTTTAACTCCATATTCTGCATTGTCCTAAAGATCTAAACTGACAATGGTATAATCAGTATTTCATTTAACATCAATATTTCATAATCCTGAAAGTATTTAGACTTTGACGTATTAATGTTCTGGATAATTTAATATGATGAATAGAATTCACCATGATTTAATACATAGATAACAACATATAATGTAATATGTTTTAAAATGAGACCATTAGGTCATAATTATTTCATTTCTTTCCATTAAATTGCTTATACTAACTTTACTACCATGATTCCTGTTTAAAAGGGAGGAAGAACTATCTAAATTCTATTCCAGCATTTTTATACTTCAAGGCAAAGAACAGTAAGAATTGTATCCAAAAATGTTTTATAATTTCAGCTGTGATAAATCCACTGAATAAACATGTCTTGATTTGAACATCTACAGAATTCAAACATTTATTTTTCATTACTCTAATTTCCGTTCTATTTATCCTTTGGGAGCTCAGTGAAATAGAAATGTTAGGTGTTGGGAACTATTTTCTTTGATAACCTAGAATAATTTTAATTTTAATAATATTGTAAATTTTCTCTCATTTTTTCTCTCAATTTTTTCTCTTTTAAAACAAATCAACCTAATGCTCACTAATACATGATTCAGAATGTAGCTGTCCTTTGATTTCTACACTGATCTGAATTCTGTGAAAAAGAAAAAATAGTTCTTTGCTCAAACCGGGAATGATTAATAATGAACATGCTGACAAAAGCTGACTGCCAGCTTTAGACAATTGCTAGATCAACATCTTTAGTTTGCTTAGCATTGCCTTTGGTAAATTTCTTAATACTGTATCTACTTCACGCCCAGGATCCTGATTTTCTCCAATCCAATTTGCTTGCTGCATATTGCCAGCATTGCTTATTTCAAAGAACTGGGAACGGAGGAGGAGGAGGGGGAGAGGAGGGGGAGGGAGGAGGAGGAGGAGGAGAGATTGTTATACAGTGTCATATATTTACCAGTAGATGATCAATATTATTAAATACATCCTCAAATTAAACTACTTTAATAAAGAAATGAAGAACAGGGCAGCTCACTAAACAAAGAAACTAAAATTGTGTGTGTGTGCGTGTGTGTGTGCGTGTTTGTCTCAAACTAATAACAAAAATGCCAGCCACAAAGCTTCAAAAGGTGATGAAATACCAGATGAAGTTGTGCTTGTCATTTCTAAGCAAGTACGGAAAAGAGAACACTGGCCCAGAGACTGGAAAAGATCAATTTATATCCCAATTTTAAAGAAAAGGTATTACTAAAAATTACTTAAAGTGTCTGACAAAACTGCTACATACTAGCAAGATAATGCTCAAGGTTTCCAATTCATGGTTCAGCAATCCATGGAACAAAAATTGTCCATGGAACAGAAAGAAGCAGGAATACATGACATATCATTGCTAACACCTACTGCATAATGGAAAAGGCAAAAATTATCTTCTTCCTTTATTTGTTTTTGTTTTATTGATTATACAAAGGCTTTCAAATTTATTGGCCACAACAAATTGTGAATTAGTTGAAATTGCAACAGAGGCTCAAAAATTCACAGGGATAGTAACTGTAGCAATGAAATCAAGATATTTTGATCAAGATAGTTATACATCTCCACCCCAGGCCACATCAGTGATGCCCTCTCAGTGATGTCCCGTTGTCTGGATGCAGTATGGATCTGGATGGACAGGAACATGCTTTGGCTCAATTCGGCCAAGACAGAGTGGTTGTGCATACCGACATCTTGGCCCAGTCATGAGATTCCATCTTTGGTCATGGGGGGAGAGATGTTGCCCCCTGTGGACAGGGCATGGAACCTGGGGGTCCTACTGGACTCACGGCTCAGATTAGAGGAGCAAGTGGGAGCCGTGGCCAGGGGGGCCTTTGCCCAGGTCTGGCTGGTTCGCCAGTTGCACCCATATCTGGACCAAGATGCCCTGCGCACGGTCACTCAGGCACTTGTCATCTCTCAACTCAACTACTGTAACACTCTCTATTTAGGACTGCCCTTGCATACCATCTGGAGGCTTCAGCTGGTGCAGAATGTGGCTGCGCGGGTTGTGATGGGAGCTTCACAGTACTCCCATGTTACACCCCTCCTGAGTGACCTGCATTGGCTGCCAGTTGCCCTCCGAGTGAGATTCAAGGTCCTGGTATTAACATTCAAAGTCCTACAAGGCATGGGTCCAGGGTATTTACGAGAACGACTCCTGCTGGCATTGAATGCCAACTGCCCTGTACGAGCACACAGATGGGCTCTTTGGGGTACCGTCTGTGACCCAGTGTCGCTTGGCGATGTCCCGGGGGAAGGCCTATTCTATGGCAGCTCCCACTTTGTGGAACCAGCTTCCCCTGGGGCTCCGTTTGGCCCCTGACCTTTGCACCTTCCACCATGACTTAAAGACCTGGCTGTTTGGACAGTCCGGGCTGTGCTGACCTCTTGGGGGTGGGGTGATTTTGTTTTAAATTGTGGGGTTTTATATGAATTTGACTTGGTTTATTTAATATGGTTTTATTTAACTAATTTATTGTATGGTTTTAGCTGTGAGCCGCCCCGAGTCCTTTTTGGAGAGGGGGCGGCATACAAGTCAAATTAATAAAATAAATAAATAAATAAATATTTCTGCCATTGTGGAGATTATGAAAGCTATGCTTTTCCCAGTTGTAACATATAGTTGGAAATACTGGATTATAAATTAAGAAAAATGAAACTGATAATGGAAAAAAACCTATTGCAAAATACCTTGTACCACAAGCAAAAGTATTTAACACTAGAACAAAATAAAATTGAATTGAATAAAATTGCAGCATGTCCTAATAATGAAGAAAATTTGAGATAATTTAGACACATGATGTGAACACAAGACCCTAATAGAGCACATCTTGAAGTGTGGACATATTAAAACAATAAAAAAGAGACTGACAGAAAATACAACTGCCAGATACAATCACTGATGGCATAAGCACCATTATATCATTATAATAACTTCAGTAAATAGTTATTGATAGTAAAAACTGACATTCATCGAACACAAGTTTTCTTCAAAGGTAAGAGTGTTCATAGAAAGTTATGAAGCTTCAGTATTGCTGCATTTCCACCCTTTTCTGGAGTATTTTCAACCCTTTTCTGGACACCTCAGAATGATTTAGATTTGAATACTTCAATAAATTGATGAAGTTGACTTTAATCTACTGGTAATATCTACTCCTTCCAGCTAGGGCAGGGGTGTCAAATGTAAGCCGCCCTGAGTCTTCGGAGAAGGGCGGCATATAAATGTAATTAAAAAAAAATGATTTCATTGAGGGCTGCATCAGGGTTGTGTTTGACCTGGGGAAGGCAGGGGCATGGCCAGGGTGGGCACGGCCAACTCCACATCACTTGTGTTGAAGGCATCTGTGATAGTTTGGGTGTGGCTCCTGCAGCCCTCTGCCTGCGAAAAAGGAGCTTGGGAGGGCTGCATACGGCCCTCCAGAACTCCATTTTTTGCTGGCAGAGGCATTGTGGAATGGTTCTTCTCTGCTTCCAGGGCAGCTCTGTGGGCCAGATCTAAACAATCCATGGGCCAGAAGTGGCCCCCAGGCCTTGAGTTTGGCAGCCTTGAGCTAGGGTGTCTAAATCACACTAGAATTTGCTGCCTCCCTGACAATGTTTTGCTGGAACATTTCCTAGTTAATGTCAGAAAATCAGATAAGATAAATTTGGTTTTATTTATTAAAGATATTCCAAAGTGTTTTTCTCCAAGTTCTCATTCTGTTTTGGGCAAGCTTATTATTTCTTTAAATAGTTTCAGTTGTTTTTGTAATGGAACAGGAAAAACTAATTTTTTTGGTTCTCTTATTCAGCAGTAAAGAAAGTGGCCTTGTGTAGAAATAAGCTGTCAATAAATAAAGCTACTTAGTTGTTGATATTGCCTTGATAATATTATTATTTTTAGCAGAGAAGAGGCTATACTTATCATTAAAACTAAGAATGTTATATTGCTTGAATTGGAATGGGAGGCAAATAATGGCATAACATTTATGAGATAGGAGAAGCTATATAGACAGCAAGACAAGAGAAATGAAATTTGAAATCCTTATATTTATCAAGTCTAAACTGTCTGTGTGAAGGAATTAGTATATGGTAATGGGTAATTTCATAATCCAGTAGGATATTTTGCTATTTGTTTGCTCAGAAATCAGTTCCCCTGACCTCATAATATTCTGTACCAATTAATATGCTTGGAGTTATAGGTGAAACTTTAACAAAGTCTCTGAGTTAGACATATTTAAAGTAGAAGCAGATGTACTTCTCATTTTGTTTTAGAGTAATCACACCAGCTAGAGACTGGAAAGTTCGGAAATTATCCAGAAGCATTAGGTAGATTTCGAGAGTCAGGTAAAATCAACTTATTCTGATTGCCACATTTCCCATCTCTTCCACATGCCCATAAATTCCTTTAAGCAAGCCATATTACAGATCTATTCAGCTGAAGATTGTCTGTAGCAGGTCTCAATCAACCAGTAGATTCAAAAGTGAGGTTATTTCTGCACAAACCCATCCCTACAACTTATTCTTCCCCTTTGACAGGCAAAGCAGAGCAACATTCAGTCCCACTGCAATATGCCTTTTCTCATCATAGTCTTCTCTAACTTATTCTTATACTCATGTCATTCCCCTTCTTGGAATTTTAACCCTGACCCACAATGAGTGATATGATATATGGCCACTGAAGTTTCTCCATTGTCACTGGCATGTTCTGGGGCTTCAGTTAAGTCCACTATTCCCTCAGTTATTTTTCTATTTTCACTCTTCGTTTCCAGATTTAATGGAGTTAAAACTATATCTCATTGTTGGTGACTTTTAAGCTATATTAGATTCATATTCATGCTTGAACTTACATTTTAGTGAACCATCATTTTGTCTGTTTTTGTGAATCTCTCAAATCACTTATTTTTGCTTTTACTGATTGGTAGAAAACTTTGAGATGTTCTTTGGATAAATCTTTGATAATCTTTATATTGGTGACCCATCTGCTTTGAGATTTATTTATTTATTTAATTTATTTATTTGATTAGTCGATTGCTTACAAGATAACAGGTATAAGTATAAACATAGTTATAAATACATGGATACATATAAGAAAATAAAAGAAACAATAGGACAGGGACAGTAAGCACTTTGGTGCGTTTATGCATGCCCCCTACAGACCTCTTAGGAAAGGGGTGAAGTCAATAGTAGACAGTCTAAGGTTAAAGTTTTTGGGGTTTGGGGAAGAAATGACAGAATCAGGTAGGGTATTCCAGACATTGATCACTTTGTTGCTGAAGTCGTATTTCCTGCAATCAAGTTTGGTGTGGTTAACCATGAGTTTGTATCTATTGTGTGCTCTTGTATTGTTATGGTTGAAGCTGAAGTATTCATTGACAGGTAGGACATTGCAATGTATGATTTTATATACTATACTTAGATTGGACCGAAGACGGAGTAGTTCTAGCTTTTCTAGGTCCAAAACCTCAAGTCTGGTGGCATAAGGTATTCTGCAATGAGTAGAGGAGCAGAGAACTCTTCTTGTGAAATATTTCTGGACTTTCTCTACCATGTTAATATCAGATACGTAATGTGGGTTCCAGACTGGTGAGCTGTATTCAAGTATTAGTCTAGCAAATGTTTTGTATGCTCTAGTTAGTAGTGTGGTATTACCAGAGAAAAAGACATAGGATTAGGTTAACAACCCTTAATGCCTTTTTGGCTATGTAGTTACAGTGGGCTCTAGCACTTAGATCTTATTGTTTAATGTCCATCTAGATCTCATCTTTTGTCCTTTCCAAATAATAATCATTGGATTATGATTGGCCCAAGTACTTGCTTCTATTTCAATTTTTTGTATATTAAAAAATAGATCAGCTGATGTCCATATCGTATCTATTCTTGACCATGATTCATACCTGTTTGAGTAAAATGTATATTGTTTATTTCCTATATTTCTCTCTCTCCATGCATCTTTTAAATTTATTTCTTCTATCATTTGAAAAAAGGGTTTTGGTAGTTTCTGTCTGGCTTTCTTTGTGGCCTTTTGTGATTTATAATCCAGCTGCTCATTAATTATTCCATTAAAATCTCCCATCATGCATAAATTAACGTAGTCCAGTTCAATTATTTTTTTATGGAGTTTATTATAAAATTCCTCTTGGTGGTCATTTGGAGCATATATTGCTATTAAAAGTATTTTAGTATTATTGTCCATTATTTCTACCATTAAGATTCTTCCATCATCATCTGTATAAATTAATTCCGCCGAAATTGTTTCTTTAATATATAGAACCACGCCTCTTTTTTTACATTGTGCCAATGAAGTAAACAATTTTCCTAATTTTTTTTGTTTCAGTACGTGTTCATGTTGTTTTTTAATATGTACCTCTTGTAGGCAAATTATATCAAATTTTAATTTCTCCAATTTGTGAAATACTTTCCTTCTTTTCATGATTGAATTGAGTCCATTTATATTCATCGTAACCAGTTTTCTTTCCTCCATTTTAGATTTTGTAAGAGGGATTTATTGCTCTGGTGGATCTTATTTCTCTTCGTTCTCTGGGCGCCCCGTCTACTGCGCCTTCTTCTTTTTCCTTTTCTTTTTCAATTACTGCTATCAACTCCTTTTGAGGTTCAATCAGGGGTTCTTCTTTTCTTGTATCTTCCTCCTTTCCTCTAATATATTCATAATAAAATGATTCCGCCTTTTCAACCATATCAATTCTATGTCTTTTTTCCCGCCATGTGAACAGAAGGCCTTCTGGTATCAGCCATCTATAATTTATTCCTTTTCTAAGCAGTTCTTTGGTTAGAAAAAGGTACTCTCTCCTCGTCTCCCTTACTCTTCTTGGTACCTTTTTCAGCACCACAATTTCTTTGTCTTTATACTTTAATGTCTTTTCTCTTGTCATTTGCAAAATTTGTGTTTTAATAATTTTCTTAGTAAATCTAATATGGACTTCTCTTGGTAGCTTATTCCTCATTGCATATCTTGTATGTACACGAAACACTTCATCCATTCCATCCATCATTTTCTCTTTCGTTATTTCTAGTGCTTCCGCCAATATTTCTATCATTTTTCCAATGAGGTTTTCGCCCTTTTCTTCCTCCACATTTTGAAATCTCAAGTAAAATTCTGATCTATCCATCTCTCCTCTCAATGATTCAATCCTGTCTTTTTCAACTTCACTCAATCTGATATTGATATTTCCAATTTCCTTATCTCTTTGTTCGTCCTGCTCTTCAATTTTCTTAATCTTTTCATCATATTTGGTCATCATTTCTTGGATATTTTCCACTTTCTGTCTTTCCAATTTTCTGTTGAATATTTTCAACTTTTTCATCCGTCTTATCTATTTTCTGCTGAATCTTCTCCACCTTTTGATTTGTCTGTTCAATTTTTTGGGAGATATTCTCATTACTCTTTTCAACATTTTCTACTTTTGTCTGTAGAATTTGAATTCCTTGCAAAATCTTCTGTAATGTATCCTCCTTCTCTTTTTCCTTTTCCTGTTGCAACATTGCCTGTATTGATCGTTGACCTCCAGATGGTGAAGAAGCAAGAGTTGTTGATTGAGAGCTTGCAGCTATTGCTTTTCTACTCATTTTATAGTTATTTCCTAGTAGGGCCCCCAAAAAGCAGAGGGCCCTCAAAATAATAAAAATAAGTAGACAAAAAGGAAAAAGTAAAAATTAAAAATATTAAGGAATATAAAAAAGATTAAAGAAAAAAAATTCTTCAGGTTCTTGCACACCTTAATCTGGTTGGTTCCACTTGTATACAAAAATAGAAAAAAAGTAAAGAAGAAAAGGAAGGTCTCAAAAGCAACAACAGGTGGTTACCAGTTCAAAAATAAAAAGGAAAAAAAAGGGAAGAAACTTCAGGTATTTATATACCCTAATCCAATGGCAAATCAACAAGATGAAAAAAAGAAAAAAAAAGCGAAAAGGGGAGCAAATCACAGGCAGAGAAAAGGGAAAAAGAAAAATTCCTGGCTAAAAATTGAAAAAGGGATAATCCAAACAATAAAAATTCAATCAATGGGAGGGGGTGTGGAAAAGATAGAGCAGCCACAAATCCAACCAAAGAGAAAAAAGAAAACTACTGCCACCAGATGTCCAAGGCTTTTTTAGAATATCAAGTCAAATTTCCAGTAGAATATATTTTCAAGGTCACTTTAGTCTTCTTTCTTTCAGTTCCAACTCTGGGTTCCGCTATTAATAGTTCACAGATGGGCACCTGTGTATACAATCCATCGTGCTCACCCCACTATCTCTTTCAAGAAGGAACTCTATGTCCTTGAATGCAGCTCACATAGATAAACAAACGAAGAAGAAAGGAATACAGTATATCCAAGCCTCTAAATGGCAGTGCTTTCACTTTCACTCCTCCCCTCAAGAGCAAGAAAAAGGAAAAAGAGAAAAGGCACATTGGTATTGCTCTTTTCTAAAAAGTTCTTAAAATCATAAACAGCATTTAATCCAAAAATATTGGTGGAAAAAAAGGAAAAAGACCATCAGAACAAAAGATTATTTTACATAGAGGAAAAGCCAGTCCCTTTTAAAATCAAATAGTTCCAGAAAAGATAAAAAGGAAGAAAAAAGCCGTCAATCTTAAGAAAAGCTTAATCTCGCCGCTTATAAACTGTTCTCTTTACTTTTTAAGTCCACTTTCCAGTTATTGGGGTGTTCTCTTCAGAAATAAGTAAATAAAAAAGAATCTCTCACCAAACCGACACACCTTCATCCGATCTTGCCTTTCTTTCGGAGCTGTCCCAGCTTCAGCAGCTTGGTGGCTGCCTCTTTTCCGCCGGCAAAAAGAGCTTCTCCTGGATCAACCAGGGACTTTGCGATGTCCCTGGGATCGACAGGACGTGCTCTTTTCCTTCACCGTCTCTTCGGGATGGTTTAGCTCCAAATGGACCGTCCAGCTGAGAAGATATCTACGGCGATCCAGGAGCTTCCCGATCGCACGTAGTATCACTGGGACACAAGTCCCGCCCTCTCCTCCAATCCAAATACTTAAAGGATAAGAAAGAATTGGGCATTAGTAAAAACAGGACTGAACTGGATGAAATTTTGTTAGGATCAGATGAAAAGATGATTAAAAAAACTTACCAAGTATTATTAGAAGCTAAATTAAAAGAAGAAAAAGTAAAAGAAACAATGATAATATGAATGAGAAATTTTGGCTATAATATAAATTTGGATGATTGGCAGAAAATTTGGACTAGAAACAAAAAAATAACTTTAGCAACACCTTTTAAGGAAAATTTATATAAATTATTTTACAGATGGCACATAACACCAGCAAGATTAGCTAAAATAAACAATAAACTTTCTCCCACCTGCTGGAAGTGCAATAAGGAAAGAGGAACGTACTACAACATATGGTGGAGTTGCAATAAGGCCCAGGAATTTTGGAATAAAATATGTAAATGGCTATGAGAAATTTGTGATGAGGAAATATACCTTAAACCAGAATTTTTCCTACTAGGAATTAATACTAAGATATACCTGAAAGAAACCTTTTATTTAATGATTCACATCATTACAGCAGTGAGGATGGCTTTTGCACAAAAGTGGAAAAGTACCGAAACTCCAACAGAAGCGGAACTAATAAGAAAGATTATTGCGTGTGCAGAGATGGACAAATTAACAATGGAAATTAAAAATAAAGAAGAAACGGACTATTACAAAATATGGAACAATTTCTACGGATGGCTAGACAGAAGAAAGATCCAATAACTTTTTCGAACTGGACTTAATAAATGATGGACAATGAGTGAAGCTAGCTCAGCAGTACCCGGGTCAAATCTAATATATATTTTGTTTTGTTTATGTTTATGTTTGTGTGTGATTATTTAATAAAAAATTTATAAAAAAAAAAAGAAAGAAAATTTCCTCTTTATTTACACATTTGGAATTAATTGCATTCACCAACAGAAAGTTCAGGCAAGAGTCCTGCAAGAAGTTAACTGAAACAATAGTCCTTATCAGCTCCTTACGATAAATGCAAGGTTGTGAGCTCCCAGCCGGGAGGCTGCAAATTAAGTCAGTTCAAACAGAGAAATAGATAAACTTCAGTTCTGGCAAGGCAGCCTTTGTTGCAAACACAAGGAGCAAACTTTCCAGAAAATCGAATGGTTGTCTGTGACAACCAAACCACTCCCATTTCCTCCTATTTATTTCTCAGCCAGGGAGGGGCCATTCAGCATCCATGTTTGTTTTGCTTCCTGAGCCAGCTCACTGTCGTCCTTTGTTCACCTTTCCTATCTGCTCTGCACATATATTCATCTGGACAGGCCCCAGCTGTTCCTCTTCCTCACTCATCTCAGATAACAGATAACAGATAATCAGAGTTGGAAGGGACCTTGTAGGGCAGCTGCGTCTCTGGCTGGGAAATGCTGGATGGCCATGGCTTTATCTCTGTGTCCGATGCTGAGCATCCATCAGAGCCTTCCCCAGACTCCAGAACTGGTTCAAGTTCTTCCTCATCATCCGAGTCTGCCACCAGTTCTGCTGGTAGCTGGTGGGTCACAACAATTTTATCCTTGAAATAGGGTAAATTGTGTTTTGTGTGTTTTACTTTTTTGTGTTTTACATTGTTTTTGACATGATTATAAGACTAATCAATAAATGAACTAGTTAAATGATCTAAATTGTCCTATGGTTTTAAAATATGAACCCAGTTTTTGTGCACGTACTAATTGAATCTCTTTACTTATGTTAAAATCTACACTGCTCAGAGCTCTTCATCATATATGAGCAACTGAAAAACATACATCGATTTGTAAGAAATAAATTGAAATTTTGTTTAGAAGAATAGATGCAACTAAGGAAAAATCCACCAGTGACAATAATCTCCAGAGACTAATGTCATTAGGCAGATTAATAGGGAATATGAGAGCAGTTAAGTGACATCTTAATTCAAACAAGAATCTCACAAAAAATTAAAACCACTAGAACCCATCAGCACAAGTCTAATTTAAATCAATACATATAAAAAACATATAAAAATACCCTGAAGCCAAGCAGTTGCTTTTCTAAAAGGCTTCATTAATTAATAACTCCAGTCCTTGACCCCTACCCATGGGAGAAAATATTAAACTGAAAAATTAACACAATAATGGCAATTTGATATAGTTTGCATTTGAACATATCTTAATTACAATTAGCAATCCACATGCAGGAAATTGGCTATTTCATGACTGAAAGCGTATCACAGATAATGAGTTGCTTTGTATAACCTCATCATTATGAAAATATTGTTATTGTTCCTGTACTACAATTACAAAATAATACTAAATATGTTCTTGTCTAGAAGGCTTAGCCAATGTGTGAATACATATATGCTGTTTTATTGCAACCAGAATGTGGTTTGTCACTGTTAAAATATCAGTGTTTGAAGGGCTTTTAAGGAGCATGGAACATTATAAAATGCACAGTAAATATTTTTTTTCAGAAGAATGAATTGTAATGCAGTAAAAAATTTAAAATGCATTTATTCTCCACTGAGCCGAAGGAGAATCCAGGATGGGTAGTCTCTAGTCTCCTAGCTCTGCAGATCGAGTTGAAAAACTGAGGACACACCCCTGGTAACAGTCCCCAGTTCTTCACTCGGTCTCAGCGTGTTCAGACCTACTTTTGAAGGATCGAATTGTTAGGATCATAGAAGAAAGATTTTCCCCTGGATTAAACCTTTGACTCAGCGGTTTGGGCAGGTTTGACAGCTAGCCGGCTTGCCGTTAGCAGCCCTTTTTCCGGCGCGTTTTTGCCGGTTATTTTTTCCTTTTAACTTTGCTTGCTGGGGGACTGGTTTTCCCTTTTTGTCTAAAACCTGATTTTGGGGGTCCCCTAGAGCCTGTGTGGCCCAGGCTGGGGGGGTGGAGAGGCGTCTTTTCAACTCGCCTTCTCCCGATTAACTTTCCCTTGCCTGGGAAGAGCTGCAACTGCCGCTAAGCTATTTCCCCCGGCAGCACCAGCTACATCGAAGATTGGGGGACATTCTTGCAGGTTCCCTCCAGGATTGTCCCATTGGGGGGGGTTCTGGCCATTGGGATTGATTCCCAACCCCTCCCAGTCCCAGAGCACCGTGGCAGCTGTGAGACGCTTAAGACTGCCAGATAATTACGGTGCAACCAGTCCTAGGATTGCAAACCTCTGATCTGTCAGGGCTTGCTGCAAGTCAAAGAGTCAGCCGTTTTTTTATTTTTCCCCTTTTTCTATCTGACTCTCCATTTGACTTGAATGGACCTGGACTGAGCTCACCACTTTGGGTCGCACTAGCCTCCTGAAGTGGTGGACAGCTACTGTGTGTTTTGTTTGTTTGTTTTTTGGCAGCAGACAGTCTTTTTCTCCTTTTTAGCCAATTCTTCCCCTTTATCCACTGTCAGAGTGTCAGTTATTTTTGGCGGGCTCAAAATGGCTGCCAGAGGAGCTGACCAGGAATGGTCAGTTCCTCAGCAGGGTAGGGAGAAGGCTGCAAAAGCATCCCCTAAACCCAGATCTGCTGGTCTGGAGGCAGCGGCAAGGATTAGGGCTAGGGCTCTAGTTCCTAAAAGACCTTCTAGGGCTGAGGACAGGCAGGCCAGGCATAGGCAAAAGGCCATGGATAAACAATTTGACAAGGCAGTGAGGGACTCCAGGATAGCAGGAATCAGGGGCACTTCCCCTCTGCCCTCACAGGATGATAGGCAGCCAGGCCAACTGGCAGATAGGCAGTATTTGGCTAGCTTATCTCCAGTGGGCTCAAGTATTCAAGGCTGGCAGGGTGACCTGCAAATTGGAGCAGAGACCTCTCACAATGTTTCTGGGCCACCTCAGGGGATCCTGATGATGGCTCCTACCAGCCAAGTCTCCAGTGGAGCCAGACCTGTACCTTCTGCCACCTTTACCCCCACAGCAGCGGGCTTACGACCTGAGGAGACCCAAATGCAGGAAATGCCATCCTTCATGAAGGCCTGGATCTCCCAGGCAATAAGACAGGAATTGCAGTCAGAGGTCAGCCAGTTGTGCCAGCTGTCTTATTTGGACTCTTATAGAGGTGCCCCTCAAGGACAGGAGCAGGGACCTCCTTCCAGAAAGGGATTTTTCAGACAGGAATCGGAGGTAGCAGGTCCCCCTTAAGGGTCTTTTCCAGCCGGCTCTTTTCAAGACTCTGCTGGCTAAGGCTAAACACGGCTCACCTTGCTAAAGACACAGTAGCTCGGGACCTTCCCACAGAGGGAGAGGAGCAGGAAGACTACCTGTTCATGGAAAAAGCATCTGTGGTGGACGCTGTACCAGTGCCTCAGATGTTTTGAACCTAATTAAACAACAGTGGGAGTCCCCTGGGGTCTACACCCGTCCCAGCAGGTCTGAGTCCACCTTATTCAATGTGGACAAGGACCTTTTGGATATCATTGACTTACCAAAAGTAGATGGCCCAGTAGTAGCCCTAGCATCCTCATCCATCGTCCCACCCGCGCAGAGGCGTTTTGAAGGCAGAGGACCGTAAGGAGGAGATGGCTCTCGGGAGAGCTCATCAAGCGGACGCCTGGGCCATCAGAGCATCAACAACCGCCTCCTTTTTACTCAGGCCTCCTTGAGGTGGCTGAGGCAGCTTCAAGGCAGAATTCCTCCTGAGGACCTCAGGGTACATCAGGACCTAAATAAGATTATTGCTGCTGCCCAATTGACTGCTGATGCCACCCTCACATCAGCCAAATTTTCTTCCAGAGCCATGGCCTCTTCTGTAACATCGCGTAGGCTCCTCTGGTTAAGAAATTGGCACATGGATGCCAAAACTAAATGGAAACTGGCGTCGGCTCCTTTAAGGAGAGAGGCTTTTGGGAGGCCTTGGATCCTTTCTTGACGGAAACCAGGGACAAGAGAAAAGTCTTACCCTCCCAGGGGAGGCGCTTTGATTTCAGGTCTCCCCCCTACTACAGAAAGCCCTCCTTCAAACAGGGGAAGCTGGGGCAGGCTTTCCCGTCAAAGTAGGTCCTTCTTCCAGAGACCCTCCTCTCAGGCCGATAGACAGACCTTTACCTCCAGAGGACGTCAAAGACAGGACAGCAGGAGGCCCTTTAGGGGTTCCAACAGACCCTTCAGGCGCAACAAGTGACGCCCAGGCCTCATCCCCATAGGGGCCATCTGGGACTGTTCTGGCAGAGGTGGGAACAGAACCACGATGGACGCTTGGATCCTGTCAACCTTAAGGTCAGGTCTCTCTCTGGAGTTTCTTCCCCCCCCCAGGAACCTTTGTGTGCTGCCCCTCTCCAGGGACCCATACAGGAGGCAACTCATGGAATCTGCAATCTGCCATCTGCTGGACATATGGGCAATCCAGCCAGTTCCGGCAGACCAGGAGAGGCAGGGGTTTTACTCAATGTTATTTGTGATTCCAAAGGCCTCGGGGGGGTGGCGAGCCATACTCAACCTGAAAGGGCTCAACAGACATTTAATCTACCGAAGGTTCAAGATGCACTCCCTTCACTCCATTCTAGAGGGACTGGGAGGGGATTTCTTAACCTTGATAGACTTGACGGAAGCCTACCTTCATGTGCCCATACACCCCAACCATCGTCGGTTCCTGAGGTTCTGCTATGGTGGCCGCCATTTTCAGTACAGGGCTCTCCCTTTCGGACTGTCATCAGCCCCACGGACATTTACCAAGCTTCTGGCAGCCATAGCGGCACACCTCAGATCCTTACCCATAAGGATCCAATGCTATTTGGCGATATCCTGATAGCATCCTCTTCCCGACTCCAGGCAGAGAGGGACCTGAGGTCGACGATCGGATTCTTCAGAACACGGGTTCTCGGTAAACCTGGACAAAAGCCAACTAGTTCCGTCAACTCGGCTCCTGCATTTGGGGGCTATCATAGACACCTTGACCGGGCAGGTTTTTCTCTCACAGGAACATCGGGACAGTATCGTGGAAATCACGTCATTGATCCTGTCTTCCAGAGAGGCACCTATCATCTTGCTATCCCAGCTTCTAGGCAAGATGATATCGTGCATCGGGATTGTCCCATGGGCCCGCTTTCATTCCCGAACCCTACAGTGGTTCCTGCTCCCATTCAGAAGGCGGCAGGGGCAATTCCCGAGGAGAGTTTTCCCCTTGTCCGTTCTTCATTCTCTCCCTTGGTGGCAGGCCCAAACCATGGCCCAGGGATGCCTGTACAGGGAGCCCCAGAGACTTACAGTCACCACAGATGCCAGTCTGTACGGTTGGGGGCCCACTTGGGACCCAGGTCACCCAGGGAAGGTGGTCTCGAGAGGAGCTCACCCACAACATAAATTGGCTAGAGCTCAGGGCCCCCTTGGCTCAGGGCTCTGAGGCAAGAGGTGGTGGGGAGACATATTCTTCTCCTCACGGACAATGTGGCTACCAAGGCCCACATAAACCGACAGGGGGGCACCCGCTCCAGATCTCTAATGCAGGAGGCGACTCAATTGTGCAGGTGGGCAGAGAGACATCTGTTGTCCCTACGAGCAGAACACATCTCGGAGTGTCCAACGCAAGCAGACTGGTTGAGCAGAGCCACAGTCGATCAGTCGGAATGGCGACTGCATCCCAGTCTGTTTCAGGAGATGACGAACGCTTGGCCGTCCGGTTCTGGACCTTTTGCATCGCCGGAGAACTCCCAACTCCCAAGGTTCTTTACACGTTCCCAGCACGGGAGCAGAGGGAGTCAACTCTCCGATGCAGGTGGCCCCGGGACTATTGTATGCCTTCCCCCTTCCCCTGATCCCGGGCTATCAGGAAGGTCCTGATAGAGAGGGCAGAAGTGCTGTTAGTAGCCCCTTACTGGCCCAGGCGTCCTTGGTTTGCCGACCTGGTAGGCCTGTCAGTCACCAGACCCTGGAGAATCCCTTGCACAGGATCTCCCTCAGCCAGCTTGGTTTCAGCTTGGACCGCTCTGTGTTGAGCGGGGATCCTAAAGCGGAGAAGTTTTCCAGTAGGGTCATTCAGATGATCCAGGCGCAAGGAGACCTTCCCGACTAGGATATATAATGCAACGTGGAAGTTTTTCTGCACTTGGTGCTCTAGTCACCAACTGGACCCCACTGTTGTTTTTCTTGCCAGGGTGTTGGAATTTCTGCAGGATGGGTTGGACAGAGGCCCCGCCCCCAATACCTTGAAGAGACAGGTGGCAGCCTTGGCCTCAGTGATTTTGGTCGGAGACTCTACTTCCCTGGCCCAACACCCTAGGGTAAAGACTTTTCTAAGGGGAGCCACGAATTTGAGGCCACCAGTGGTCCACCACTACCCCACCTGGGATCTGCCTAAGGTCCTTAAGACACTAACGCCCCCCTTTGAACCCTTACGTAAAGCTAGCCTCAGCCTACTCTCATGCAAGGTATGCTCTTAGTGGCCATTACATCAGCCAGGCGATCTCGGAGTTGGCGGCCTTATCCATCAGGAAGGACCTATGTGTATTCCATGCAGACAGGGTGGTTCTGAGGTTGGACCCTACCTTTCTGCCCAAGGTGAACTCCTTGTTCCATCATTCCCAGGAGTTAATTTTGCCTAACTTCTGTCCAGAACCTACCCATGCTCTGGAGAAGAAATGGCACACCTTGGACGTTAGGAGGGCTCTCGTATTTACATTAAAAGGACCTCTTCCTCCAAGGACTGAGTCCCTGTTCGTTTCCTTCCAGCCGTCAACTTTGGGGCGCAAGGTGACACCTTCCACTGTGGGTCGCTGGCTCAGAGCCTGCATTGTGAAAGCCTATGAGTTACAGAGCCTTCCTGTACCCAGGAGAATCACAAGACTCAACCAGAAGTGCTGCAACCACCGCAGCCTGGGCCACACAGGCATCGGTTCTGGACATTTGTAGAGCTGCAACTTGGTCATCTGTGACCCCATTCATAAGACATTACAAAATTGACTCATTTGCCTCAGCAGAGGCGTCCTTTGGCAGGCGAGTCCTGCAGGGGTTCATGTTGACGTGGGGACCTCCGACCAATCCAGTTCCCACCCATAGGACAGCCATCAGCCAGCTTTGGTATGTCCCATCCTGGATTCTCCTTCGGCTCAGTGGAGAAGGGCGTTGGTCCTACCTGAACGCTTCTTCTTCTCGGGAGCGAAGGGAGAATCCAGTCCACCCTGTATTCCGTCAGGTCGGAGTGGGGAGGCAGTGTCCCTTTTTTTCACAGTGTCAAGTGGACCATCATTTGAGGACAAGGAGCAGCTGTTTCTTCTACACGCTTCAGAACTGGGGACCGTTACCAGGGGTGTGTCCTCAGTTTTTCAACTCGGTCTGCAGAGCTAGGAGACTAGAGACTACCCATCCTGGATTCTCCTTCGCCTCCCGAGAAGAAGTGTTCAGGTAGGACCACCACTCTCTTTATTACAACATAACAATTAACTTTTACATGTAGAAAAATAAAAAAGAAAATTTAATAATTTAAAACCCAAACTAAAGAGGACAAAAAATCTAACAATTTATGCTTAACAATTATACTGGCTTATCAATGAATTCACTATTATAATATAAACAACACTAAATATTAATGATATTGTGCAATACTCAAGATATCAAAAAAACATATCACA
>CM019149.1:267466596-267549669 GCA_009733165.1 Naja naja | reverse complement strand
TACGCCACAGATGAAAGGCAACCACCATCCAGAAACCAGACCATGGCTGCAACACCAGCTGCTACACCCCTCCAACCTCCAAAACTAAGCAAACAGACACACGCTATAAACACATAGCCAGACCTCAAACTCGGAGCCAAACCAAGGCCCAGAATGCCACATCACAGCCTTCACCCAGGATACTACATCACAGAACTCAGGAGATCACAACACAAAAACATCAGGAGGTTGCAGCACAGACAACGACCCAGGAGATTACAGCACCACACCCAGGACATCACAACAATAGAACTCAGAAGGTCATCACACAGCCCATTGCCCAGGTCATTACAACACAAAGGCTGAGAGACACACAGCCAGCACCTCAGCCACACAGGGTCTCAGGAAAAAGCCATCCAATCTGCATACATCAACTCCACAAACCAATCAAGAAGTAACAACACAGCCAACTCTAGAGTTTAAAAGGGGAAAACAGCCACAATCACACACTTCTCCCAGGAGAACTGCTGAAGACACCAGCCTGAAGATGACGGATGAGATTTCGTCAAACGTTGCCAAGGTATTCTCACCTTACACGGGACAAGACCTGAATACACCAAGACCTACATACCTTACTACTCCGTGAAAATCTACGAAAACATATATATATATATATAGCATATATATATATATATATATATATAGAGAGAGAGAGAGAGAGAGAGAGAGAGAGAGAGAGAGAGAGAACCACTGTAGTGGTAATAGAGGTTGATGTAGAAGCATGTTGTTTGCCAAATTCAAATTTTTGCCCATGGTTTACAAAATTATGTAGATGCATAAAATAACTCCCTCTTCCCTTTGTGCCTCTAAGCTCTCTGCACATCAAAGTGAAACAAGTCAGCACGCCCAGTTCACAAGGCTATTGCATTAAATTTCTCCCAGTCTAGTGATTTCCTTTCACATGGATATATTATGAAGAGTCTGGGCTGAATTTTGATCTAAGATAGTT
The DNA here is from genome assembly GCA_009733165.1 of Naja naja. Taxonomy (NCBI): domain Eukaryota; kingdom Metazoa; phylum Chordata; class Lepidosauria; order Squamata; family Elapidae; genus Naja; species Naja naja. The sequence goes on along the minus strand of CM019149.1, from coordinate 267,548,681 downwards.
TGAAAAAGTTGATGAAAAATGGATTCTGTGTGAAGGACTGAACTCTGTGAAACAGTTCCAAGCATGCATTTAATTCTGACAATGACTTAGGGATGCAATCAAGGTTATGGTGCATAGTTTTTCAATTTTATGGGAAACACATACATAGTTCCATGATATTGTTTTTCTTTCTTATTATTCCATGGCTCTTGGTATGTCAGCATTTTCCAAGTGAGTTTTTTCATATAGTAGTTTTAGATTTGAGCATATGAGAGAAAAATTGGGATGTGCAGAAGAATATAACTGATCCAGATATTGTTTTTTTTCTCAATTTCAGTGCAAATATGTAATCAAAAAGCTTTAAACAAATGTAATAAAATAAGCTGACTGGGTAACTTGGTTGATAGGTAAATATTTAATTTGATATCCATCCCTTTTATTTCTGCTAATTAAAAAAAAAGCAGAGGCAACTCATCAGTAGCAGATGTGCTTAGGAACAAAAACCAAGGGGGCTCATTTGTATGACAGCTGGATTCACAAATTGGTTATGAGGATCTTCCTAATGATACTCTATACTGGCTTATTGATCAACACAATAGGAAAGTCATTCTTATACATATATATTATTAAATTGAAGGATTGGGTAAAGTTTGAAGGGATGTCTTGCTTTGATAAAAGGCTTCTGGGTTATGTGTTAAAACCCAGCAAATCATACATGAGATGTATGACTAGGATGAGACTATGTTTCAACCCCACTAGTCTTGCTAACTAGGATTTATTTATTTATTTATTTATTTTATTTGTCAAGCGATTATAAGATTATAAGATATATTATAAGTATAAACATAGTTAGGAATACATGAAATGGATACATATAAGAAAATAAAAGAAACAATAGGACAAGGATGGTAGGCACGTTGGTGCACTTATGCATGCCCCCTACACACCTCTTAGGAAAGGGGTGAGGTCAATAGTAGACAGTCTAAGGTTAAAATTTTTGGGGTTCAGGGAAGAAACCACAGAGTCAGGTACAATATTCCAGACATTGACCACTCTGTTGCTGAAGTCGTATTTCCTGCAATCAAGTTTGGTGCAGTTTACCTTGAGTTTGTATCTATTGTGTGCTCTTGTATTGTTATGGTTGAAGCTGAAGTATTCATTGACAGGTAGGACATTGCAATGTATAATTTTATATACTATACTTAGATCGGACCAAAGGCAGCGGAGTTCTAGGTTTTCTAGGTCTAGAATTTCAAGTCTGGTGGCATAAGGTATTCTGCAATGAGTAGAGAAGTGGAGAACTCTTTTTGTGAAATATTTCTGGACTTTCTTAACTGTGTTAATATCAGATACATAATGCGGGTTCCAGACTGATGAGCTGTATTCAAGTATTGGTCTAGAAATTTTTTTGTATGCTCTAGTTAGTAGTGTGATATTACCAGAGAAAAAGCAATGTAGGATTAGGTTAACAACTCTTAATGCCTTTTTGGCTATGTAGTTACAGTGGGTTCTAGCACTTAGATCATTTGAGATGAGTACTCCAAGGTCCTTGACAGAGTTTGGATAATCAAGAAGGTCTTGACTATTCAGCTTGTATTTTATTTTCTGATTGTTTTTGCCAATATGTAAGACAGAGCATTTATTTATTGAGATTTGAAGTTGCCATTTGTTTGACCATTCTGATACATAGTCAAGGTCTTTTTGAAGGGTAGCAGGATTATCTGTGGTGTTGAATAGCTTTACATCATCAGTGAAGAGAACGCAGCTGCTCTTAATATCATCACAGAGGTCATTTATGTAGAGTATAAAAAGAATTGATCCTAGAACGCTGCCTTGGGGGACACCACTGTTGACAGGTACAGAATTTGATAGAACGCTCCCAATTTTGACCATTTGTTGTTTGTTTGACAGGAATGCTTCTATCCATTTATGCAGGTGTCCAGAGATACCATAAGATTTTAGTTCTAGGAGTAGTTTGTCATGTACCACTGAATCAAAGGCTTTACAGAAGTCTCTGTAGATTGAGTCTATTGCTTTGCCCTGATCGAGTTGTGTAGTCCATATGTTTTTGCAGTGTAAGAGTTGCAGATTATAGGATAGATGAACTATGTTTGAACTCAAGGATGCAAGAAGCCAAGAGTGCTAGATGGGAAAAATGGAATAGCCTAGCATTCACTGGTGGCAGGAAAACTATGCTTAAGTGATAGCCCTTTCTTGCTCGGCAGCTGCTACTCAGCCTTGAAAACCTGAATTATCTAAGCAAATCTTTTGCTATGCAGCTGGCTATAGAAATTTTCTGGCAATCTTCTGTGGACAGGTGCCTCACCCCAGGCTTCATTGGATCCAATATAAATAGACACAGCACTTTTACATGTTTCTAGGAATTGTGACATGTATCAAATAATCCAAATGTGTTTTTGCCATTCAATCTATCATTAAACACTGCCTCATGCCCACACCTGCTTGTCTCTGTATTTTATTGTGGCTACTGAACAAATTCTCCATTCCAAATGAACTTTAATTTCTGCTAGAAACCATCATACTGTATTCATGTATATTTGCATACATATAATATTTATTCTTATTTTTATTACAGGTATACAATATGCCATATAAATATCCATTAACTTTAAGTTTATTCTTTAAGTAAAGAACTAATGAATATGTCAATTTTGGAAGCAAATTGATTGAAAATGGACTTTCCCTAGAATCCTAGTTCCAATACTGAAAGTTTTTTTTCTGATACATTCTTTGGGATAAATGCTGATAGTAATTTATTGAGTGTCTTAAGCTAAACTCTTAGTCATTATATATATTAACATATATTAACATAAATGCAGAGAAATATTGAAATATATTTTAATTTATACCTGTTAATAGAAGGCCAATATTAATTTGAAAGAAGTAGTAAGTAAAAGCCGAAATGTAAATCACTGGAAAGGGAGTCAATTAGACTGAGCTCCATTATGCTAAATTCTTGAGTTCTTCATATGCCTCCAAGCATAACTGGAGAAATGTGTACTTCACATGGACAAACTGAAACAAATGATTTCTTACAAGGAACTTCAGTCACCAACTATTTCATTTTGTCTAATTACATATAGGACCCAAGAGCTAATTTACTAGTTTTTATAGACTGAGTCTGGAAACAGAAGTGGGCCATTTTGAAATTATATAACTTCAAATCTCAGAAAGGGGATTTCTAATTATATTGCTGCTTCTACTGAACAACTTGTACTATATCTTTCTCTCATATTTTTTGCATATGATTATCATCTGGAATCCAAAGTAGTACAGAAGTTTAATTTAGGGTTATGCAAAAAAAAAATACAAAAAAAAAAACCACCCCAAGGGATTCTGAAAAGAAAAAAACAAGAAAGTCCAGTTGCCTCCTGAAAAAGCACCAATCAAGTTTTACTCTGAAACAATCTTTAAATCCCATTCATAAAAGGACAAATTATTAATGTTATTTCATTTATTTGGCCTCAAAGTGCATTCACTTTAATCAAAATCAAGCTATTTTATAGTGGGATTTGTTCCCCCATGAACACTTCTTTCCTTATTTCCCATTTTAATTCAGACTGTCAAATTATTATGTAGTTTAATGTGGAAGATAACTTTTTATAGGTAACTTACTATGTAATTATAATTTTCAAGTTTAAAAAATATTTTTCTCTAGTATTTGTACTAACAGGATCACTTTTAATATACATTTTGAATAAATTGTGAGGTTGTTTCCTATTTTTGAGACATATTTAACTCATTTTTCAAACATTCCATTTTATTTTAAAACCATTCTAACAGGGTTTTAGACTGCCTATTAAGAATTTAAAGAATTTAATTACAATGCTTGTTGTGCAGCAAATGAAGGATTTACCCATAGCTCTTCTAAATTAAATTGACCTCAGATTTTGGAACTTATTTCATATAATGCCAGCAATAAAAGATTATTTTGATAGTTCAGTAGTTAAAACTCAGAAGAATAATGATTTTGTCCCCAATATGGGTAATCACAACAATTTCTACTCAAAAGACCTAACTAGTGAGATGTTCCTGCTTGTTCTTAGCTGTTCACAGTAGGAAGTCTAGCTAACCCTGATGTAGAAGAAGTTAATACACAATCATTTTTCAGAGATTTAGCACAGAAGGTTAATTGGAATGAGATTGTATCCTACCTTTCTTTTAATCTGAAAAATACTCTTTAGTATCCTGTATAAAAAGATATATTGATTACACATATTTAAATAGAATATGTGTGTGTGTGTGTATACACAGACACAGACACACACATATAATGCATTTTGCACAAAAATGCATTTTGATCAAGAATAACTAAGAAATATATTGTCTGTGTATATTTAAATTAAGAAACATGTTCTCCAAAGAGACATTCTGATCATATTACTTAAATTATAAACACACAGAAATAAATAAAAATGTGATAAGCTCATTCGAGCAAACAAAGTGATATTTTAAGCATATTTTCCATTGTCATTAAAAGAAAAACTAGTAATCAAAGTAATTAAGCAAACAATACTCTTGATTACTTTTGATTTAATTCAGGTATCTGTTATATTTGTATCATGTTTTTTACTTTATAAGTAGTGGTGTGGTTCTGTGGGTGTGATTTGGTGGGTGTGGCTTGGTGGGCATGGCATGGGAAGGATACTGCAAATCCCATTCTCTCCCCACCCCACTAACCTTTCCAGTTCCATTCTCCTGTGCAGGGCAACAAAAGAAGACCCAGCCAATCAGCTGGGACTTGGGAGGCAGAGAGTAAATGGGGATGGGGTCAATCAGAGGTGGTATTTGCCGGTTCTCCAAATTACTCAAAATTTACGCTACCGGTTCTCCAGAACTGGTCAGAACCTGCTGAATACCACTTCTGTTTATAAGTAACTCAAGGCAAGAGAACATACATAATACTCCTTCCTCCTATTTTCCCCACAACAACAATCCTGTGAGGTGGGTTGGGCTGAGAGAATAGGACTGGTCCAAAGTCACTCAGCCAGTTTTTCATGAGAGCATGCAGGAATTTTTGTAAGATGCAATTCAACCATAAGGACTCTGATGTTGATTTGATATATTTGAAGCTGAGAATGATCAACCATTGATCAATAACACCAAATTGTTTGTGCATTTGCATGTAATAAAATGCAACTGCGTTTTTTCTACATAAACTAATATAAAATTGTACTATAACAATTACTTGCTATAATGCCATTTAATACAGAAAATAGTAAATTAATATTTAAGTAATGAAAACATATTATTGACTGACAATTAATTGAGCTGGTACAAATATATGTGTGTGTGTTTGTGTGTGTGTGTGATGTATGTATGTATAAGTATATGTATACACGTACACACACATTATATATATATATATATATATATATATATATATATGTAGGTCTTGGTGTATTCGGTCTTGTCCCGTAAGACCCAATACACCAAGACCTACATACCTTTACCCGTGAAAATCTACAAAAACATATATATATATATATATATATATAGGATTGGTCTTGTCTGATTGAGAATTGACGAATTATTGTTGTCAGCTTCCCAGGAGAACGGCTGAAGACACCAGCCTGAAGATGACGGATGAGATTTCGTCAAACGCTGCCAAGGTATTCTCAATCATACACGGACAAGACCAATACACCAAGACCTACATATATATATATATATATATATATATATATATATATATATATATGGAGAGAGAGAGAGAGAGAATGAATGTATATTTACTGGGATAACATGCCCACACATACTAATACATACACAGAGAGAGAGAGACACACACACACACACACACACAAAATCAGGCTTTCCCTAAACTGGCCCTTTTATTCCATTACATAGCATATTGCAATGGAATTCTGATTACAGACACTTCATGTTGTTCCTTTTGTGACATTTATTTTAGATTAGTCCCTACCTTCCAAACAGACATATTGGATGCAATTACATTGGAAGGATCAGAATGTAAACTGCCAAATGTGAATAGTTGCAGACCCCACATGTAAGATTGCTGGAGCTCTAAATTAAGTCTCAGGGACACTGAATAATATTTAGTAAATGGGACAAATTGACAAGATTTTAATTAGAATTGCTTTACAAGCCTATCAAAAACAAAATGCTTGTCTACCTCATAAGCCTTGTAATTATCCTATGTAAAGAATAGACAAGCACAGTTCAGATTGTATTGCATAAATATATAGGAAAATTAAGAATGGAATTGTTTTCATTGACTTGGGAATAAATTTAATTGAATACAGCATGATTTGTTAAGGGGAATACATATATAGGACTGAAATTAAAGGGCATATATGAAAAATGCCATATGCTTGGACTGAAAAGAATTCAGATTGGATAAAATATGCCATAATATAAGGGCCTAGAAGTTGTCACAAGGGCTGATAGTCACAATAATTTAGAGCAGGAAGGAGATGCCAATTGAATTTCTTTATGATATTATTTGGGAGGGAGCAGTGAAAGAGATTATTTTCTTGACTTCTTCATGATGGAAAAATTATCTATTTATCAAGAACTGAGTCCATGGATTGAACCTGCTTTCCTACTATTTCCTTCAATCCCAGGATTTTGTTTTATTTTTATTTTATATTGTATTTTTTTGGTTCCTTTACATTACAATTGGGTACATTTGAGTAACGATAATTATCTGGAAAATAATTGCAATACATATTGTTCTACTCTATCCAGAAACAATAAAATCCACTTTGTACCAATTTCTAATAAAGGAACATTCAACTGTCATTTTTCTTTTATTTTTCTTTTCAGCCATGAAAATCTCTTATTTGAAACTAGCAGGTCAGATCCAGATTTCAGATGTGGTGAAACTTAGTAATCATAAGCTTTAGCACAGTGGCTCAGGTTTAGACTAGATGCAAAGCTCCATGCAACAAAGAGATTCAAGTGACCTAAAAAGATATCAGGGTAAAGCGTCATATTTATTGCGACAGCATTCTTTATAACTGATGGCCTCGCATTTACTCCTTCAAACTTCTCATATGTTAATATTGATGCCACCAGGTCCTTTAAAATACAGATTGCATCCTGTTGTGGTTAAATGGGAAGAGAAATTTAGATAGGGCCTTTTTGTCTATAGAATAATTATGTTTCCTGAGGAATCCACCAAGACTGAATACAATAATGGTGTAGTTTCTCAAAAATAAAGGGAGAAAATAAGAAGGAATAATTATAGTCTGAGGTACAGGAACAGCTACAGAGAATATACTATTTGTGCTAGAGATGGCACAAGGCTATGACATTTCTGAAATAGATTATATCATGAAAATTCAATGTAAAATATTTTTTTAATGTTTTGTTCCCTATTTGTTACTCTGAACTGTTCTGTCCTATATTCTAATCACTAAAACATTCAAATTTAACATGTATTTCATACATCTAGATTGACTTCTCTTAAACATATGGAACTACAGACTAAACAATCACCACAAAGGTGATTAGTTTTATGCAAATACAGTACTAGTTCTTTTAGCAGCTTTAAGCAGTTCCTGCTAGAAGAGAGTTCTGCATTCATTCATTTTATTATTGTGTACTAATCCAAATTAGTGGAAACTAATCAAGGAGAGAAGCAATCTAGAACTAAGGAGAAATTTCCTGACAGTTAGAACAATTAAACTGTGGAACAACTTGCCTCCAGAGGTTGTGAATGCCACAACACTGGAAATTTTTAAGAAGAGATTGGATAACCATTTGTCTGAAGTGGTGTAGGGTTTCCTGACTAAGCAGTGGGTTGGACTAGAAGACCTCCAAGGTCCCTTCCAACTCTGTTATTCTATTCTATTCAAATGAGGATAATTTTTGGTTTTGCATACAATAGTTATTTATCCCCTGGTTCTCATTTGTACTTGCAATACACTTGTAAAACTAGAAGAGAAACTTTTTACCAATGAGAGAAACATTAGATATGCTCAGAATTTGCAAATGTGGTCTTATAAGTATAAATTGAGAAATTGGTATTGCAATTTTTGTAGAAAAATAATACATGATATCCTGGATGTAAAGATGAAAATCAACCAACTTATGTGCTAATTATTGGTAGATAACTACTTCCAATCTTCTTTCCTTTTTTTCTTACAGTTCTTTTTCTTTCAACCAAACTTAGAATAGGTATTTTCTCATGAAAAGGATTATTCTCTATCAGGGAGGACAGACTGGTTTATGACCTACATCCTGACATTGCCTTTGTGTGTCTATTCTATGTCTGCATGCACACCCTTATGATTGTATATGGACAGTCTACCATGGGATGATTAAATGGTCTTGCTTTAAAAAAAAGGTTTTGCAATACTTTTTCACATTTATGTATCAGTTCGTCCAAGCAAGAGTAATTCACTCATTTTCACCTTTTTTGTCAAGCATGCATGGTGGAGCATAGATACAGCTTTTTATTTCATTTCATTTGTCTTTCAAATCTCATTTACTTCATAAGCCAAAGGATTTTCACGATATTTTGTATTTCATATTTTTGAATTTTTTATGATTTAATATTTTGCATCATTAATCAAAGATGTTCTTATTTTGAAGCATAGACTTTGAACATTAGATAATTTAATTGATTGATTGATTGATTATGTGCCATCATGTCTTTGTCAACTCCTAGCAATTAGACAGCAAGATAGGAATTTTAATACATAATATATATTCATTGTAGAGTCTTATGAAAGAATAACCATTTTCATGCATGCAGATTCTGACCAGTTGGCAACAATTGTTTGCAAGGTGTGACTTCAGAAATTACTTGCATTAGTGTCATTCACAACAGAAATGGTTGCTTTTGTCAAGACAGCAAATGAGCTGTGACTAAAATTAAGTGACAAATAAATAAAGCAGTGATGAGAAACAACATCTTAAGCAACAATTTCAGGAAATTGTAATTTTATTTTGATTGTTATATTCTATTTGGAATAAACTGTAAACCCATGCCAATTGGTGCTTAAGACCAAAGAAAGTGATCTGTGAGGCAGTTCTACTATTGTTGCTACTATTTTCCATCTATCTCCCTAGATATCTACATCTGCCAGTCTCAAAATCCCTAATGGATTAACTCCTTTATTATTTAATTCCCATGTAAAAAGGAGGTGGCAGGGACATAATTGTACAAAATGCATGATATCCCTTTCCTACTTCCTCTCTAAGTGTCTTCAAGAACATCCACTGCACTGAAATTCTTTTTTTCATAAAAATAAATTCAAAATCAAATTCAATCAAACTGAATTATGGAGGGGAGAAGCCAATATATTTGGTTCAGCACCATCTCTTGAGCTGCGGGCGCTCAAGGGTGTTCCCCTGTCCCTGAGATGTCCCGCTGTTTTGTCAAAGCCCCTCTTCGATGACGGGTTTCTTATTCCCGAGAGGGGGCATAGCATGACCAAGGGTTTCAAATTTTGTTTATCTCGGAAGGGGAGGTTTTTAAAATTTCTAACTGGTCGTCTTAAGGGGTTAGGGAGGGGGGTGGAGGGGTCTTTCTGCAGCCCGGTGCACGGTGGGGGAGGGTGGGGGTGGGGGGGCGGCGGGGCTCCAGGGTGTGAGGTGGGGACCGCGATCCCCAGGGTGGTTGGAATTGGCAGAAGACGTCGAGGCACAGGGCCATATCATGTGTTGGGAGCGCGCACCTGCCATCTTTGTGCGGTGGCCCGCTCCGACCCTGTGGCCTCCTCCCTAGGGAGCACCGGAATTGGGATCCCTGGCCTTAGGTTGGTGTATTTTAATGCCAGGTCCGTGGCTAATAAATCTTCCCTCCTCTGTGACATCATTGAGGAGGAGGCTGCGGACCTGGCTTGTATCACCGAGACCTGGTTGGGCCCGGAGAGAGGTGTCCCTCTGGTTGACTTATGCCCTCCAGGTTTTCGGGTCTTGCACCGACCACGGGCTCAGGGTAGGGGTGGCGGGGTGGCCGTGGTTATTAGGGAGACCCTGTTTCCAAGGAAGGTCACTGTTGCAGAGATAGGCGGGAGTGAGACCCTCCTTGTGAGGTGGGGGCCTAGTGGTCAGGTGGGTCTGCTGCTTACATACCTTTCCCCCAGCTGTGTGGCAGCGGCCCTACCTGGGCTTCTCGATCTCCTCTCTGGGGTGGCGGTGGAGCTCCCGGACCTTATGGTTCTGGGGGACTTCAATCTGCCTTCCCTGGGGGGGGCATCGGGTTTGGCCCAGGAGTTCATGGCGTCTATGGAGGCCATGGGCCTGACCCAGTTGATTCAAGGCCCGACTCATGAGGGGGGGAATACTCTTGACCTAGCTTTTGTCTCTGAACGGTGGCGGAGTGACAGAGGGCAAGTTACTTTTACAGCCTTGCCCGTTCCATGGTCTGATCACTATCTCCTGCGGCTGGTCTTCCAACAGGCCGCCCCCCACTGCTGGGAGGAGGAGCCACTTAGGTGGTTCCGCCCCAGGCACCTGATGGACCCTGAAAGGTTCCAGGCAGAACTGGGTTTTTTTTCCCTCTTCCCTTGCTCACAACTCTGCCGAGGATCTGGCAGTGGCCTGGCAACGGGCTGCATCAGAGGCCCTCGACAGGGTTGTCCCCATGCATCCCCTTACACGTCGTGGATCCCGGTTTGCTCCCTGGTATACTGAGGAGCTCCGGGAGATGAAACGACGTCGTAGGGGTTTAGAGAGCAGGTGGAGGTCTACCCGTTCTCAATCCGATCGTGCCCAGCTAAGAGCCTATATTAGGACTTACCTGGTAGCTATGGGAGAGGCGAGAAGGTCTTATCTCTCCACTCTCATAGCGTCCGCAGATAACCGCCCAGCCGCCCTGTTTTGGGTTACCTGTTCCCTCCTTCGTTTTGAGGGAGGGCTGGACCCATTGCGGGGCAGGGCTGAGGAGTTTGGTCAATATCTGTCGGATAAGATCACTCGCATTCGGGACGGGTTGTCCTCTGATTTGCAGTGGTCGGAGGAACGAGTTGTGGGTAGTCTGGCCACTGTTATCTGGGATGAGTTTGATCCTGTCTCTGAGGATGAAGTGGACAGGATTATGCGGCGACTGAGTTCCACCACATGTTTGTTGGACCCGTGTCCCTCCTGGCTGACTTATGCCACCAGGGAGGCCACCTGCGGTTGGCTCCGGCAGTTGTCAACGCTTCATGAGGGAGGGTGTCTTTCCCTCCGCCTTGAAGGAGGCGGTGGTGAGACCCCTCCTGAAGAAGCCTGCCTTGGACCCGACCGTGTTAGACAACTTTCATCCGGTCTCCAACCTTCGCTTTTGGCGGGTTGTTGAAGTGTGGTGGCTCAGCAGGTTCCGCTTTTCCTGGATGAAGCGGACTACCTGGATCCATACCAATCGGGCTTCCGACCCGGTTACAGCACGGAGACGGCATTGGTCGCTGATGGATGATCTCTGGAGGGCCCGGGACAGGGGTTTTTCCTCTGTCCTGGTCCTATTGGACCTCTCAGCGGCTTTCGATACCATCGACCATGGTATCCTTTTGCGCGCCTCCGGGGTTGGGAGTGGGGGCACTGTTCTTCAGTGGTTCTCCTCCTACCTCTCAGGGCGGTCGCAATCGGTGTTAGTGGGAGGGGTTCGGTTGACCCCGAGGGCTCTCTCTTATGGGGTCCTGCAGGGGTCGGTCCTTTCCCTCTCTTATTTAATATCTACATGAAACCGCTGGGTGAGATCATCCGTGGTTTTGGGATGAAATTCCATCAGTACACTGATGATACTCAGCTGTACCTTTCCACCCCAGGCCAGATCAGTGATGCCCTCTCCCTGATGTCCCGGTGTTTGGATGCGGTACGGATCTGGATGAGTAGGAACATGCTCCGACTCAACCCGCCAAGACTGAGTGGCTTTGCGGTCGGCCTCGCCCAGTCAGGACTGTCCATCCTTGGCCATAGGGGGAGGTGTTACCCCTGTGGATAGGGCACGGAATCTGGGGGTCCTCCTGGATGTACGGCTCGGTTGGAGGAGCAGGTGGGGCCGTCCGCCAGGGGCCTTTGCCCAGCTCCGTCTTGTTCGACAACTTCGCCTTTTCTGGACCAGGACGCCCTCACGCACAGTTACTCATGCCCTTGTCACCTCGAGACTCAACTACTGCAACGCTCTCTATCTAGGACTGCCCTTGCATACCATCCGAGATTGCAACTGGTGCAGAATGCGGCCGCTGGTGGTGATGGGAGTTACCCGGTTCTCCCATTTACCCCCTCCTGCGTGGCCTGCATTGGCTGCCGACAGCTCCGGGTGAGATTCAAGGTTTTAGTTTTGACATTCAAAGTCCTACACGACATGGGTCCCCAATATTTGAGGGAGCGTCTTCTTCCAATAGCTAGTGCCGCCGCCCTGCGGGCTCATAGGCAAGGACTCCTCGGGTTCCATCGGCGGTCAATGCCGGCTGGTACTTCCCGACAACGGCTTCTCTGTTGCGGCCCCGACCTCTGGAATCAACTGCCTCTGGAGCTCCGTCTGGCTCCTGATCTCCGCACCTTCCGCCACGAATTAAAGACCTGGTTGTTTGACCAACCTGGGCTGTGACCCTTCCCTGGGGGGAGGGATGGGTTTTTAATGTATTTTTATTGTTGTGTTTTATATTTGTGCTTGTTTGGTTTAATGTCTTTTTAAATATTTATTGTTCTGTGTTTTTAGTTGTGAGCCGCCCCGAGTCTTCGGAGATGGGGCGGCATACAAGTTCAAATATAAATAAATAGATAAATAAATATGGTAGGATATCAGTTGATGACTTTCAGAAAGTTTTTCAGAGCATGTCAAACTCCATGTGAAGTAGTTAAAAGCTCTGAATAACTCTAGGATTGCAAGTCAGCTCCTCTCTTTCGCCATGCTAACAAAATTAGAAATAAACTCAGTGTAATGGTGCTATTGGATTCAGTTTTGGTATATTCATTTCGTATGTTCAAGAATTCCCAGACAATATTTCATTATTGCTTCAATAAAAGCTTTAAGAGCTGTGGTATCTATTTATCCACTTTTAGGAAGGGAGTCCAGAATGTTACTATCTGTAGCTCAATAATATGCCTAAAAGCACATATATTAGGAGAAAGTGCAATCTATCCTAACAAAATGCAAATAAATCCATCATATTTAAGAAAAGTTACTTGAAAAAAGTGTACACATGAAGAAAAGCAAATGCAAACATATAAATATTCAGTATATAAAAGAGATGAAGACAAATACAATACAGACTTTTTTTCCTGCCAAATTCTGAAGCTGATGCATAAATAAATCTCAAACTACTGGTTGGAAACTGAGAAACTGAGCAAAAATGTTTATTTTTACCATCCCTATATAACAACAACAACAAAAGCAAAACCACTGTAAGTTGAAGCTCTATCTTCTCACTCATCCGAGCTTCGACAAACAGTCAGAATTATTATAGATACTGCTGTTGTTATTTGAAACCATTGCAGAAGACAGTTTTGGTTTTATTTCTTTAAAATATTTAGGCTTGTTTTCCTTCAACAGTATGCCATTATAACTTGGCTCCAAGTTATTAAAATGTGTGTTGCCCTATGTATAACTCCATCTTAGATAATTCCATGGTAACCAGTAATGTAATTGGATCCTTGAATTCCTAAAATGCCCACATGAGTAATTGTAAAAGATATTGGTTGAATAGAAATATATCTTATTGTGGCTTAGAATTGCTTTTTACAAATATATTTATTCACATACTATTTCACAGCTTTAATGTTTGTGTGGCAAAATATACAATATTGTGAACATGAAGTTTGCTAATTGCTTTCAGTCAGAAACTCCAAGTTTTCTGTTTGCGTTTTTTTTAAAATGTAATAAAACTGAATGAATGTACTGTAAACTAGAGGCAAAAATGTAGAGTAGCTTTGACAAAATGTTCAAGTTTCAGGGAATCCCTGCACACACAAAATGTAAAAACAAAATACAAAAACTTTACAATACAACTGACTTCTGACTTATAAATTCATGTTTTACAATGTTTACAACTGCAAAGTGCCAGACCAACAGCTCGCTTTGCTGTAATGTTTGGTTTTATCATTCCCTTTCTCTTTGCTGAGGATGTATAGGATGACATGGAGGATACTTGTGAATTAAGGCTAATTTGAAGAAATTAATTTTAGTTTTACAAAAGACGTTTTATATTTTTGGAAGTTTTGGAGACTGCGTCATAATAGGTATAAGATGATGGTGATGGTGGTGGTGGTGGTGGTGATGATGATGATATCTGAAATATTGTTATTACTTTTTTGGAATTAAAGTTAATTTGCAGCCAAGGAAACAATCTTTATTCTCAAGGAAGCCTCTGAACCTTGGTGGCTCAGGCTGTTAATTGCCTGCACTTAAGTTCCAGCTGCCTACAACTGCTGTAGGCTCGAATCCCACCAGGCCCAAAGTTGACTCAGCCTTCCATCCTCTCGGGGTAGGTAAACTGAGGACCCAAGATTGTTGGGGGCAATAAGCTGACTTTGTAAAAATGCCGCTTAGTAATAAGCAGGCATATACAATGGAATGAAGGCTATTGATGAGCACACTGGGTTGTATCCCAAAAATTGTAAGCCGCCCTGAGTCTTCGGAGAAGGGTGGCATATAAATGTAATTTAAAAAAAAAACCTAATACAGTCATTTTGCAAAAATAAAAGTAGTGTGGATGAATATAACACAATTATTTCATAGGAAGCATTCTTATTTAGCAAAGGTGTTAGGGATCAGACTGAATCAGCAACAGGAGACCACTCTGAGCCTCATCTTGCAACTGGAATTAGATGAAGAAAGTACACTTGAGGAAGCGCAAGTGCAGGTTCAATCAGCTAATTCAAAGCTCAGCTTGGCAAGGTCTCTGTCCCAGAAACACACCACAAATTAAGAAGAGAAAAGTAAAGGAAATCTAATTATGTACTTGTACTTGAAAGAAAGGCACATAACTTGGTCAATGAGTCCAACCAATTGGGGCATACAAGTTTTGAAATTTCTACCTCTGACTAGTTGCCTAGCAGAAGCATGGAGAAGAAAATTGTTTGGCTAACAATTTGATGCATATTTATCCAATTCTATACTTTCAAATACAGATAGTTGTTAATAAATGTCATGTTTAACAACTATTTGAAGGCTGAGTCAATGGAGAAGCCAGCAGTAAAATCACAAGTCAGAATCATATGATAGTTCACGTAACAACAATAGGTGATTCACTAATGGGTATATCAGAAGTAAATTCATAAGTCCATTGGCATCTTATGATGTTTCCTTTAACCTCATTGCTTAGGGGTGAAGGTGCCAGTCCCTATTGTGATCATTAAACAAGGACTACCTGTGACACACAATATGAGAAATTATCAGCAACATTTTCATTTTGCAAATTTTGCTAAGACTTACAGCTGTTGCTGATATTTTTCTTCTCTCTGAGCTGCTCAGGCCCTTCTATTTGGATAAGAACTTCTTGAACAACTGCAAACAGTTGATCTTTTGTAGGACAGTTTGGATTTCTGGACTGGCTGGTGGCTGAAACCTTGCCCCTTAAACTCTGAATAGAGGAGAACTGATGGGACTTGAAGAGGGTGGTATTTTTGAGATGAAGAAATCAGAATCAAAACGCAAGACAGTAGAATTACAGGTCCCAGCAGTTCAGAAGGGGGGGGGGGAAGAGGCAGCACCTGGATGAAAGACTAAAAAAAAAGACAATAAAAAAGGACTGAGAAGAGGACCTTTGCTCAGAACCTCAGAACAGAGAGAGAGAGAGAGAGAGAGAGAGAGAGAGATACTCCCAATACTGGCAACCTCCCAACTTTGGCAATGATTTTATTCAGGCATTGTGGGCTGTGGACTGCATTCCTGCTGCCATAAGAGAAGTGTCAGTCCTGCCACAGCTTAAACCTCTAATGATCCTTGCCTCCATTTGTTGAAAAAAGTTTAATTTATTAGAGATCAAGTGTATTGAGTTCCCCGATGGGGGAAGAGAGGCAGGATATAAATTTAATAAATAATAATAAATAATAATAAGTATTGTAATATTACAAATCCAGAACTGAAAACTGTGTGCCAAAATCCCTAAGTTGCACTCCCTCCCTACAGTTTCTTCTTGCTTCCCCAGTGTAATCAATCCAGTTCATGAAAGATGTTTTCCTAACAGACAGTCCAAATGTAGCTTGGTATGGGGCTCTCTCCTTCTTCCAGCTAAGTGATCTGAGCAGTGTCTCAAGAAGAGACAGCACTTACTTTCCTTTCCCGAAGCATTTCCTCTTTCATTTCTCCTTCCCACACTTCATGGAAATCTGTCACCATGTAGTAGTGAATCACAAGCAAGCATAAAGGAGCAGGTGACATAATCCTAATCAAGGACAGACTTCAGAAATGACTGTGTTCCTGACCTGACTGCAGTTTCCTGATTCATCACCTTTGACTAGAGAGGTCTAGTATATTAAATAAAGCTTTGCAAATCCCACGAGGTGTATCAATATGTTTCGGGTGGTCATCTGAGAAGAAAGACAGAAGAATATGCTCATCAGCAGCTTCTTCAGGGGTATTACATTCTCTTTCCAAAAATTCACAGTTCTTCAAATTTTATAGTGCAGTGCAACAATAAAATGTTTCAGTGCAACACCAGAAATATATTATAGAAAAAAAATATTATATTGGGAAAATATGCAGAAAATATGAATATTACCAAGAGTTTGCTAGAGGG
Source organism: Naja naja (assembly GCA_009733165.1). NCBI lineage: Eukaryota > Metazoa > Chordata > Lepidosauria > Squamata > Elapidae > Naja > Naja naja. The sequence continues at coordinate 267,532,041 of CM019149.1, read as the reverse complement.
TGTCCAAAATCAAGATGGCAGACACAATTGTGTGATTAAAGCCCATTACCATTTCACGTGCATTATGGGAGGGGCACTTTTTTTGCTTTTTTGGTTATCGCCATCATCTCAACATTTGTCACTTCCCTATGGACATCTCTGAATACAAAGTTGTTTTTCAAATACATCCCTTTGAAGAAACTGACACAACAATGAGGATTTTTTTTTTAAAAACGTACAACCAAAAATTAAGAACAAAGCCCCTGAAAAATATAAAGAAACTATAACTGATGTTCATTCTTATCAAGATAGTTCCAAATTAGACAGTAAACAAAAACACTAAGCTGAAATGTACAGAGATACATTTCTTTCCTGGCTACATAAGATTAAAGACACTATCCTTGCTAACACACAATTGCAGTTTATGCCCATAATTGTTCGAAATTAACTTCTTTTAGTATCTACATATTGTCCTATAAGAATTCAGTTAATAGAACAGAAATATTTCAAAAGTTAATTGGTCTAGCTAACATCACAGTGAATACCTACAAAATACAGCTATTTTCATACTGCTGGCAATTTAGAGATAGCTTAATTAATTAGAGGTATACTATTCATTTCTTTTAACATGACCTATCAAGGTAGACCATATTTAAATAATTATTTATGGGATTGCTTTCCTCCACTTTATTTCTCAACTTATAACTTTGGACAGGAATGGGGTGTCAACTGAGCAGTGCTATCTTATGGGATCCTGGAGTTGTATCTTCTTGGTTGCAGCTCCCATCATTAGAAATATCATCCCATGGAGCTCACTATGCAGTCCTCCTCACTCTTCAAACTGACAAGAAACCAATATGACTCTGGAGCCTAACTGGTGAATGATGCAATTTTGCATTTTTTATCCCAATGCATTATATTTATTTGTATAATTATTTAACTTTCTACACTATTTCTCATCTTCAGATTTACTGGCTTTTTAAACCCAATATTACTATTATTAAAATTTATATGAAAAGATTAAAAAGAAGAGTAAAATTAAAAATGAACTAACATTTAACATGAGTTTTAACATTTTCCTAATACTATCTAGGTTGGACCACCGTGCTTCCAAATGAAGAACCAATACTGGCTAGGGAATTCTGGGAATTGAAGTCCACACCCCTTAAAACTTGCTAAAGTTGAGAAACTGTTCCAAATAAATAACTTCAATACCTTGTGAGGAATAAGGGTAATTATGGGGAGGGAGTAGAGGTGGTATTCAGCAGGTTCTCACCAGTTCTGGAGAACCGGTAGTGGAAATTTTGAGTAGTTCTAAGAATTGGCAAATACCACTTCTGATGGGAGATTTTACAGTATCCTCCCCCTGCCATGCCCACCAAGCCACACCCACAGAACCAGTAGTAAAAAAAATTGAATCCCACCACTGGGAGAGAGGGACATGTGTCCCTCTCTCCCAGTGGTGGGATTCAAATTTTTGAATCACATATAGCTTGCTTTAAATAGCATGATCAATTGTTTATTATATTGACAAAATCTCAGCTTGGTAGCAAGGTCTTAAACATTCTGTTTAAGGTGAGACTGGCATCCAGAGTGAACAAGACCACATGGTTGAAACTTATTCATATGGAAATATTAACCTCTTAATTCACTGATTCATACTACACAGTAAAAGTTCAAGCAAACTTCTCAGGCACTGCATGTGATCCGTCATTTGTAAACTGTTGCATAGATATTGCATTCTACGAATTTTGGATAGGGGCAAACCACAGAATATGTTGGATAACCAATCAGAAAGCACACTTCCACACATGGGCACTTGGGATTTAGGAAGTATTTGCATCAGCCAGCCTGTAACCATCTGCAACCTATGCTTACCCATCAATCCTTTGACAGTGTAGGATGCAGTAATGGTTCCACTCAGTTGCAACACCGCTAAATCAGCCTTAAACATGCACACATAGGCTATTTTGTAACTGCAACTTGACACAAAGGCCTCTTCGCTGCCAGGCAAAATTAAACAAACAATCCTCAATTAATCAATGATCACTTCCTCAGATTCTATCCACATATTACGGCAAGTAAGCTTGGTGAAGTTTAGCTTTGGACAAGCTATCTTTCTCTTAGCCCAAGTTGTTTCACAGAGAGATTGCACATCAAAATTGGAGGAAGGAACCCTGCTGATGACATCTTGAGCTTGAAGATTATTTTCCCAGGAAAAAACACTTTTCTGGGAGGAAGAAGCTCAGAATTTTATATCAGTATAAATTTATACAGAGTGTTTGTAATCTGTGCATTTGTCCATGTGTGTTTGTATGGAAAAGTATGCAACAGAAAAATTTGTGATAGAATATGGTTTGAGGGCATATTTACAAATGAAAAAAAGTTTTACAAATTGGTTGCCTTGCTTTGGAGGCATATAATTAATAGTTATAACGTTACACAGTTTTGCACTGATCTCTACCATTTTTGGGGATGTGATCTCTGGCCAGTACACATACAGACTTATACATAAACAGATTTGTTGCAAGAAATAAAATTCATCATCAGTTCAGTGAGAATTTTCAATTCTATGAGATGAATAAAGAAACTGGGCAAAGCAGAAAAATTGTTTCCACGCTGGAGAAATTTTTAGACAAATATGGTTTTGTCATAGGTTGCAACACTTTACACACTGTGTAGCCTTCTTGAAGCCTCTTTGTCCAGAACTAATAATTTGTGCTACTTATTAAATGAATTACTTGTAGATATTGTCTCTTTCAGAAAAGGATATTGTTTTCACAATATTTTTAAGCTAAGATGTAAACCACACTAGAGATTGCTTTGGGGTGGGAAGAACTGACTGTATATATAAAACAAAATACACAGATGTTTATGAGTAACATCCTATCAATCAAAACATGTTTAGGAACCCTAGCCCCGCAAAAGCTAGAAAGTCAGTTTTGACAAATATACATACATGCATGCATACATACATACATACATACATACATATATATGTGTGTGTGTGTGTGGTATATATATATACCACACACACACACACACAAACAATCAGTGTATAATTAATGTAGTGTTTGAATATTTTTTATCTTTTGCATCAGTCATTGTATAGACTTCTCTGTTCATCACAACAGAAAAATGGAAAAAATAGTTGTGTGTATTATAAAAAGGGGCAGAGACATACAGAGAGAGAGAGAGAGAGAGAGACAGAGACAGAGACAGAGACAGAGACAGAGGCAGAGAGGGAGAGAGAAGGCTGGTATGCTCTTGATACAATCTTCAAATTGCCAAGGAAATAGAATGTGTTTTCACAGTTTAGTAGCGTTATTTATTGTGTATGGTAAAATATGTTCCATATAGTTAATCAGGATGAAAGTTACTAGGACAATATTATTTAAAATATGGACATTTTCCTAACAATATGATATGAAAGGAAATAAATATTTCTATTTCTATTTTGATTTTTATATTCATATATATTGTATAGGCATTGGTTCCTTTAAATTTAAATAACAACTTATTTATTCCTCATATATGCAAGTTGCCAATGTTATTTATAGTGAATATCATTTATTTAAAATAAAAATTATCAATGTCTAGTTAAAATCCATATCATCTCTGAGTTATAAAATAAAATCCTTCTGCCAAAATCTTGTTTTCTTATGTAGATTTTGTCTAGTACCATGTCCTTTGTTGGCAATGCATTATTTTCAAGGACATTCAGTATCCATTCATACTAATACAATTTTATTAAAGTCAAACTGATTACTTGCATTAAGACTCAGGGAGATCAGCATAAGACATTTGATTCTATTGCATTACATCAATTAGGTTAAACCATTCAATACATTTTTAATTTTGATATTACATTACAATCCTGTGCAGGTCTATTCCAATGTAAAATTCTCTAATATTGGTGGGACTTTTCTAGGTGTATATATATGACCATGAAGATGTTAATTAATTAATTAATTTATTTATTTATTTATTGAATTTATATTGCTGTCTATTCACACATGGCAACTCAAGGTGGCTTACAAGAATATAAAAACCTCATATAAGAAACAATAAAACTAATAAAAGAGAGAATCATACAATACATTAATAAAATAATACAATTACTTCCCACCCCCTGCCCCAGCAACATCACATCACACGAACCATGGGCTCCATCCCACTCTGCATTCCCCAAACATGCTGGCAGAACCAAGTTTTTAGTGCCTTCCAGAAGAATGTTAGAGTAGACGCCATTCTAATCTCTGGGGAAATGATGATCCAGAGAGATGGAGCCACCATGGAAAAGCAGAGGTGGGATTCTACTGGTTCTGACCGGTTCTATAGAATCCCTTGTTAACTTTCTAAGCAGTTCGGAGAAGAAATCTCCTTTTGTTTTTTTTCCATCCTTATTACATTCTTGGCAGTATGCCTAGACTTACTGTCTCTGAAGGAAGTTTTTTTTTCCTTGATACTTTCTTAAAGGAGAAGGGTTGTTTTAAGCTTTTTACACTGCTGTTGGGAGGAAATACTCCCCTGGAAATATTTCTTCTTGGCTAGCTAGAAAGATTGACATTCAAACGTGAGTTTACATACCCTTTCTGAGTTTTGGTCTAAAACTGGTTTTTGGTGAAATTTAATTCTGTGCTTGGTGACGTTTAATCCTGTGTTTATTGATGGGATAATTTTTCCTATTCAGCTTTGTTTAGAAGGAAAAAGATTAATCTCTGTTCCTGAAAAGAAACTGGTTTGATAAATCTGATAGTTCCTGTGTCTATATGTTCTTGTAATTGGTTTAACAAGCAACAGCTACTGTTGCCATTTAATTGTTGGGTATTGTTTTTGAATTTTTTCCTGCCTCATGGTTTCTTTTTCTATTTGGGGATGGGTGGGGTCTTCTTTTAATACTTTAGTGGTATCTGACACTGTCCTTTTGGGGTGTACATGCAAGAAGCAGGATGCAAGCTTGGTGCTGACTTTTTTAATGCCTTTCTGGGGGGCCTGTGACCTTTCCTTAAATCTGGATCTGATATCTTGTGAGATAAGTGAGACCAGCTGGTACCTTTAAGTGGTGCAAATGGATCTAAGGATTGCTTCTTCTGTGTGTGCTCTTTCTGGAGAGTTTAAATAATCTCTCTGCTAAAGGGTTTCACTTTATGAGCAAGAGTTGCTGCTGATAGTTATCATTGCATTTTAACTATTTTAATTCTTCAAGGTGCTCTGGCACCCTGCCTGATTTGTAACTCCAGCTTGCAGTTATTTTTAATCTAATGATTGGTATTTAGGGCAGCTTTTTGCAAGCAAAGAAGCTTTTTGTATTTTTGTACAGGTAATCCTTGACTTACAACAGTTCATTTAGTTTCATTCAAAGTTACAACGGCACTGAAAAAAATGACTTATGACTTTTTTCACACTTATGACCTTTGCAGCATCCCCACTGTCATGAGAGGCCAAGTGAGGAGAAGTGCCCCTTGACATAAGTGATATTGAGTTGGCCACCCCCACCTAGCCACATTAACACCAAGCCACACCCACCAACTAAGCCACACCCACAGAACTGGTTGTTAAAAAATTTGAATCCCATCCCTGTGGAAAAGGCCCTTTTTCTGGGTCCCACCAGGTGTACCTCTCTAGGGAATGGGACCCACAATATTCCTTGCCTCCCTACTCCGGTGGGTTGGGTAGATGTGACTGGCAAGAGATGATTCCCTCAGATAACCTGATCCTAAGCCATGAAAGGCTTTAAAGGTGACAGCCAGCACCTTGAATTGCAGCCCAAAGCCACTGAATACACTGAAGTATCTTCCAAAGAAACAAAAGACATGTCTTTCCCCCCAAAATTAGAAACCTCTCAGTTTCTGAATGATGACTATAGCAAAATAGGGAGCACAAAAGAGGTGACAAGGCTAGTCCACCAGGGCCTCTTTAGATAAAGAAGACTTGAGTGACCATCCATCTATACTCCAGACAGCTGCTGCTTGTGAAGAGAGCACAGAATTTGAAGGACATTCTTGTCAACTAGTCATTCAAATGGCCAGAAAATGAGGAACAGAAAACAAGCCTGCAGCTGCAGCAGAGCCTTTAAGGATGTGGAGTTTAAGCAAAATCTTACTTTCTTAAAACACATTTGGATATAATAATTTAAAGTTAAACAGAATCTTCAGACTAGAAGGATTCTCATCTTTTCATTTAGCAATTGTACCTCTGTTCTGATTATCATGTATGCTTTATGTTATGTATGTAGGTTTGAATGTTATTGGTTTATTTGAACTGTTCTTGTAAAATGTCAAATGGTATTGGTTTAAATAGTGCGGGAAGAAACCCTGCACTCCCATTGGCTGGCAACTACGGCTGCAGGCTATAAGAGGCAGCTGTAGCCAAGCCAACTCGGGTCCATTCGAGCTGTAGTCACTGAATAAACTCTTTGCTGGAACTCTTCGCGTCTGACTCTTCATGCAGACATAACACTGGCGACGAGGATGGGATTTCCCTGAAGAGAAGACGACGCGAAAGACAAGCAGAAGAGCGAGATGGCTGCGCTGAACACCCCCCCAGCACCGTTCGATCCGGCAGCGGAAGACTGGGAATCGTATGCGGATCACTTCCAGATGTACCTGGAAGGGAACGACCTCGCTGACATTCCCGAGAGACGGAAGAGGGCGGTATTTCTCACGCACTGCGGTCCGGCGGTCTTCAAGATGGTGAAGGCGTTAGCAGGAGCTGCAGAACTGAAGGTAATGGAATGGCCTAATTTGGAGAAGCTTTTAAGAGCCCATTACGCCCCACAAGTATCGTGCCTCATTAAGAGACACGAATTTTACCATCGGGATCAAGGGGAAAGCGAGAATGTTAATGACTTCATGGCAAGTTTAAGGGACATTGGGGGTACTTGTGACTTTACCAACTTAGAAGAGGCCATGCCTGATCGGTTTGTTTTAGGCCTCAAAGATAAGGTCTTACAAAGCAAACTGTTAATGAAACCTAAGATCACGTTTAAAGAGGCCATTGAAGAAGCTGTTTCAGCAGAAGCCACCAAGTCCTCAGCAGCGCCATGAAAAGATTAACAAGGCCTCAAGCCAGGCCTCGAGCCATTCTGATGTGGAAAAATCCACAACAGCCCATTGTGAACAAATAGACTCTGATTCAGATTGCAGTGAGGTGGAGGAGGGATTTTTAGACTCAGAATGGAGAAGAAAAGAAAAGACCCTGGGAGAAAGAGGCAAGAATTTTATTGCAGAGGCTGTGGGGGGCCACCCCGCACTGAATGCAAGTTCTTAGACACCATCTGCCTACGTTGTGAGAAAAGGGTCACCTAGCCAGAGTCTGCAAATCATCCAGAACTCCACCTAGTAGGAAGAAATTTCCTGAAAAGGATTTTAAGCCCAACAACTTCATTGAAAAGATGGGGCAATTCAGAAGCAAATGGGAAGAATGAAACTCACCAAACAATCACTATTGGTCATTCTTCACCCTTGAGAAGCAGAAAAGTACACGTGAAGGTGTTCATTGAAGGAAGGCCTTGCCAAATGGAAGTGGACTCAGGCTCTTATTTATCTATGGTGTCATGGGACACTATTCACAGACTACTTCCCAACATTCAGAAGAAACATTTCCAGAAGCAAGCACTGACTCTTAAAGACTACCAAGGGAACAAGATTCCAGTAGTTGGAGCAAGAGATTTCAACGTGCAGTTTAAAGGCCACACCAAACGTTTGCCTCTGACCATCGTGGACAAGGATCGCCCAAGCTTGCTGGGACTTGAGTGGTTCAAGCCACTAGGCATCGAGGTGACTGGCATCAATCACGTGAGCAACTCTGAATGGGAGGAGTCCTTGAAGTCTGAGTTTCCAGAGGTCTTCAGCGAAGGACTGGGCAAGTATATGGGGACCCCTATCACTTTCAGCCTAGATCCCAAGGTGCCCCCAATTCGTTTAAAGCCCAGGAGGGTTCCATTTGCTTTAAAGGAAAAAATTGATGCACAATTAGATAAATTAATTGCTCAAGGGGTTTTAGAGCCCACTGATCACTCCAGATGGGAAACACCCATAGTCACACCAGTCAAGGCTGATGGGTCAGTAGAATCTGTGGAGACTATAAGGGGACACTTAACCATGCGCTGCAGCAGAGCGCATACCCAGTACCAGTTGTGCATCATCTGCTACATTCCTTGGCAGGGGTACAGTCTTTGCCAAACTGGACTTGGCCCAGGCATATCAACAATTAACAGTTGATGATGCCACTGCAGAGGCCCAAACAATTGTGACTCACAGAGGTGCCTTCAAATGTAAAAGGTTACAATTTGGAGTAAGCGTGGCACCTGGCATTTTCAAAGTCTTATGGAAAGAATGCTGCAAGGACTGCCAGGGTAGTGCCTTACTTTGATGATGTGTTAATCTCTGCTGAAAATGACACTCAGCTTCAAGAAAGACTCAGAGAAGTCCTTACCAGATTCAGAAAAGCGGGGTTAAAAGTCAAGGAAGACAAATGCACACTTAAAACAGACAGAGTTGAGTTCCTGGGCTACATGATTGACAAGCATGGCATCCACCCTACTGATGCCAAGGTTAAAGCAATCAAAGAAGCCCCTAAACCTAAATGCAAAACAGATTTGCAAGCCTTCCTTGGACTCATTAACTTTTATCACATGTTTCTACCTCAAAAGGCATCCATTGCTGAACCTTTGCATCGTCTGCTTGATAAAAGGCTGTTTGGATCTGGGGAGGAAGGAACAATCAGCATTTAACAGTATTAAGAGACTAATCACATCTGATGCTGTATTGATACAATTCTCTGAGAATTTGCCTGTTGTACTGACTTGTGATGCATCCCCTTTTGGAGTGGGGGGTTTTGAGCACAGGCTTCCCAGTGGAAGGAAGCCCCTATTGCATTTTACTCTCGCACTTTGTCCAAAGCAGAGAGGAATTATAGCCAACTGGACAAGGAGGCATTGGCAGTTGTTGCAGCTGTCAAGAAATTTCATGAATATCTGTATGGCAGGTCATTTACCATTGTTACAGATCACAAACCTTTATTAGGCATTGTGGCAGGAGACAAACCTACACCTACTATCCTGTCACCAAGAATGCTGAGGTGGACTGAATTTCTTGCAGCTATTCATACAAACTGATTCACAGGCCTGGCAAGGACATTGGACATGCTGATGCACTGAGTCGTTGCCCACTGCCTTGCCACAAGGAGGACTTTGAACCTGAAACACACACCTTTTTCCTAGAGACTGTTGCTAAGCTTCCAGTCCATGCTGCTGAGATTGCCAGAGAGACTGCCAAAGACACTGTGTTGGCTCCTGTTATAGGCTGGATTAAGAAAGGTTGGCCTCTTCAAGATCTACCTCACCTTGCCCAACCTTTTAAGTCCAGGCAAACTGAATTATCTGTATTAAGAGGATGTATTTTGTGGGGTAACAGGGTGGTTATTCCTGCAAAACTGCAAAGAGAGGTTTTGGAAATGTTACATGAGGGTCATCCTGGGATTGTAAGGATGAAGGGATTGGCCAGGAGTTATGTATGGTGGCCAGGTATTGACAAAATGGTTGAAAACTGGGTTGCATCTTGTCCCAATTGCCAGGTAGTCAGGCCTGCTCCACCTCACGCCCCCCCACAGGAATGGGAATGTCCTAGGGACCCATGGTCTAGAATCCACATTGATTTTGCAGGCCCTACAAGAGGGCACACTTTTCTAGTTATAGTAGATGCATATTCCAAATGGCTAGAGGTAATTCCCATGACATCCACTACAACTGAGGCTGTCATCAAGCAGCTCAGAAAATTGTTTGTGACCCATGGATTGCCAGATGTCCTTGTCTCTGACAACGGCCCTCAATTCACATCTAACATTTTTGAATCCTTTCTAGCACAACAGGGTATCAGACATGCCCTCACTGCCCCTGGGCACCCTTCGCTAATGGCGGGCTGAATGCATGGTACGCTTACCAAAGAGAAGCTTCAGCAGCTGGGTCCTGGGGACATCACTGAGAAGCTTGAAAAACTTCTTAGTGTTCAGCACATCACTCCTAGCCCATCAAATAACTTATCCCCAGCAGAGTTGTTGATGGGTAGGAAACCTAGGTCTTCCCTTGACCGCCTTCATCCCACTTTCGCACCCAACGCACCACTGGATTCCACTTCCAAAGTTCGTACTTTCAGTGTGGGTGATTCTGTATATGCTAAGAACCTTATAGGTGAACCTCTGTGGATTCCTGCTGAAATAACTCACATCACTGGCCCTCGTTCTTACAGGGTACAAACAGAGGATGGACTCCTCTGGAGCAGGCACATTGACCAACTTAGATCCAGGTTCCCTCAGGAAAATCGCCCCTGTCTCCCTCTGGGTCCCTCACCTGATGTCACTTCTAGGGGGGAAGGGGAGGAACAGGAGGAAAATCAGCAAGCAAGAATCAACCCCATGTGTAGCGAGCCATTACGACAGGAACCATCCCGAACCCTGTCACAATGCCAAGATCCATTATGTATGTAGGTTTGAATGTTATTGGTTTATTTGAACAGTTCTTGTAAAATGTCAAATAGTATTGGTTTAAATAGTGCGGGAAGAAACCCTGCACTCCCATTGGCTGGCAACTATGGCTGCAGGCTATAAGAGGCAGCCGTAGCCAAGCCAACTGGGGTCCATTCGAGCTGTAGTCACTGAATAAACTCTTTGCTGGAACTCTTCGCGTCTGACTCTTCATGCAGACTTAAAAAAAAGGTATTGAAATAATATAATAACCCTGTTTTGGTGTTGAATTCTTTTCTAGGTACGCATGTTGGAAATAGTACTTGTCTTCTTTTTTCGTGTTTGTGTAATGGGGTATATAGTATGTGAGAAACGGGATACAGGAGAGAGAGAGATGTAGACTGGACAGCCAGTGTATAAAAGATGTCTCTGCCCATAGAAGGAGGGAGAGTGTGGAAAACATTTCAGAGTTTTTCAGAATAAAACATTTTCTAATTTTCCAGAAAATAAAAGGAAAGGAGGGGAGAAAGTCTTGCAAATTCTTTCCTCATAGTTGTAGTGAAGTTTGACATTGACTAAGATATTCATCCCTAGAAAGTTTCAATCAAAAGTCTAAATATAACTGAAACAAGTCCTTAAGACAGAAGTTTGTTATTGTGAGAATTTTTATTTCTGGGTTTGTTATTGTGAGAATCGGTGTGGAAAGCATTTACAAAATGGATGCCATAGAAAACCTGTGCATTAATTAATTACTTCTAAGGCAAGGTTAGTAGCCAAAGTAGGAAAATGTACTATCCTTCCTCCCCAGCATGCTTTCTACTATCTGAAACTTTTGTGGCCCTAAGCATTGCTAAAAGTGAGATGATGAGGTAGGCTGCTGCTTTGATTTCCAGCATGCTGCTTATATTTGATTTTTTTTAATTAAAATGAATTTAAATTCAAAACAGAGCCTGACAATATTGATATGCCTAGGATTTACTGATGCCCACAGGCACAACTATTGCCTACCCTTCTTTTCAAGAGGCCCGATTTATTCTGGAAACAAAAAGTTGAGATAGAGAAAAAATATTTATATTTAAACAGTGATATCGTCTATGTGACTCTTTGAAGGGGGATTTTGTTTTCCAAAACTTCAGATAAAGCCTCTTGTAAAAGCTGTCTCTAGAAACAACCATCTGTCTCTGATTAAGAGTGAAACAAAGTGACCATGATTCCTGGATTCTGCACAGTGGAAAAGAATAATGACAAACTGATATCCATTGCATTGTCGCAGTGCCAGACCAGTCCCTTTTCTATGCATTGTGCTGTCTCATGTTGACCTCAAATGGACAGAGCTAGGCTGCAGCACTGTTTTTGTCATGTTTGATAAAAACTATGAGCACCCATGGACACCACTAATGATAGTGGTTCATTTCATTCAGCTTTGGAGTAGTTCTATTCAACTGTTTTTGGTGAAAACTTCAAGAAAATATTAACAACAATCTTCTCCTATTGCACTGCCTAGAATATTCCCAGGATGAGAGGTCTCAGATAATGCTGCAGTATTACTGGCACTACACTAATCCAATGCTTTTTAAGGTCATCAAAATTGCTTTATTAAGGAAAAACAGATGGCTGCTTCAGTCTGGAAAAGCAAATCGTGTCACTATCCCATCTTGAATCACCTTGTCACTTTGCAGAGGCCTAATGCTAAATTTCCAGTAGAATACCAATGTTTTATTTACTATTATAAATAATTTTGTTACTGAAAATATTATTTTGTCCATTGTTATATCAGTGGGAATTAAAAGATCTATATAGCATAATAAATGTTACCGAGCTTCTTATTTTTCTTGGTAGCTAAGGTGTTGAGGTTGAGGTTGAAGATGCATATGATTATTTCTTTAAAAATATAGTATAAAGTTCCATAGATCCAATCCTCATTTTTCTTTTATAAGAAACATAGGCAGATTTCCATGTTGGTTTATTATAGGCCAACTAAAGCCAGTTCAGTAAAATCCTTATGGGAGTAACTATGCTAAATCGGAGTAAAATAGCTCATATGTTTCTGCACTAAACCATGTTTTGCAGCTGCTGTCCAAAGCAGCATGACTCAAGGGCCATCAATATTGTAATCTAAAAATAATTTGCTGTGCTGTTATAATGAAAGTTCTAATTGCATTTCTCAGTTCTTTGAAATACGCAGTAAAACCTAACTTGAGTTATATGATTAATTTCATAATCAATATCACACTAGCTTTAATTTAAAACATTAAAAGGGCACTTTATACTAAGAGTATTCAATACTAACTACATTATCCCGTAACACTGTGTTTTGAAAAAGACACTAACAGAATCAACTTTTGAACAAAGCAAGAAAAAATATAGATTTCCCTCCTCCTTACAATTGAAGCTCATCTAATATTTGGAAGAAGCAGCATTATAAAAAAACAAAACAAAGCAAAACAAATGGGCACAGGATGTAGAAAAGTCTCCTGCTGCTATAGTGTGGCATTTGGAAGGGAAATAGTAGATTATAAAGCTGATAATGTGCTATTCAACCCTTATCTGGTAGAAATTAATAGATGCTCATAGACATAATTCACAAAGTTCACAAATAAACATAAAATCTTGAATCTGCTATCATTAGATGGTACCCTCTCCTACTATCTGGATGTTTTCAAGAAAATGCATGATGCCACTTTTTCAATCTGTATTAATGATTCTTAATCTCTATTGGGCTAATTCATTTTTTAATGTATTAATCAATTATTTAATGTATTTATTAATCAATTGTATAATGGCTGCCCATTCTCGTGGAAAATAATGAGCTTATGTACAAAGAAGCCAATGCAAAGAAAAATGCAGAGGTGACACAGGAAACTATTTCCAGTGCTTTTCTTTGTCTTTAATGAAGTATATTATACCATCTATTAAAAAAATCTACACAAGGAAGCAATTTGTCATTCCTATAATTATTTTAGCATATAAAAAAGGTAGCTGAAATAAATGTGCTATTTATAGATTAAGATGAAAAGCTGGAGTAAACAGCTAAACACTACAAAATACTTAGGTGACTTGAACAGATAGTTTAGCTACAGTAGAAACTCATAGTTTCATCTCAACATCTCAGAGGTATATTGAAGTATTATCTCTTACAAGTTGTTTTTCACCAAAAGAGGAAAATGATAGAACAATTTTCTTTTCAGCAGAGCCCTTATTTACCATTAGTTGTGATAACTATGGTTTAATCACTATTGATCATTATGCCCATGAGGAAAAAAAAGAGACAATGAAGTAATTTCCTTTTACTGCTTCTTCTTAGCAACATGTTCACTTAATGAAGAAGTCAATAAAAACATCAGTACATGAAATTTATTCTTTAATATTATTTATTTATTTATTTATTAATGAGACTTGTATGCCGCCCCATCTCCGAAGACTTGGGGCGGCTCACAAATAAAACAAGAAAACAATAAATAATTAAAAAAGAATTAAACTAACAAGCCCCATTAAGATACAATTACACAAATACACGATAAAACTATAATAAAAGCCATCCCCCCCCAAAGGGTCACAGCCCGGCTTGGTTAAATAACCAGGTCTTCAATTCACGGCGGAAGGAGGTCAGGGGCCAGACGGAGCCCCAGGGGAAGCTGATTCCAGAGGTCAGGGGCCGCAATAGAATAGGCTCGTCGTCGGGGGACCGCCAACCGGCATTGGCCAGCCGACGGGACCCCAAGGAGTCCTTGCCTATGTGATCGCACAGGGCGGTTAGTACTTGATGTCGGCAGGAGTCGCTCCCTTAAATATTGCGACCCATGTCATGGAGGACTTTGTATGTTAATGTTAACACCTTGAATCTCACCGAGCACAACCGGCAGCCAATGCAGACAGCGCGGAGGGGGTAACATGGGAGAACCGGGAAACTCCCATCACCACCAGCCGCCGCATTTTGCACCAGCTGCAATCTCTGGATAGTATGCAAGGGTAGTCCTAAATAGAGAGCGTTGCAGTAGTCGAGTCTGGAGATAACAAGGGCATGAGTAACCGTGCGCAGGGCATCGCGGTCCAGAAAAGGCGTAGTTGGCGAACCAAGCGGAGCTGGGCAAAGCCCCTGGCGGCGGCCCCCACCTGCTCCTCCAATCGAAGCCGTGCATCCAGGAGGACCCCCAGATTCCGCCCTATCCACAGGGGCAACACCACTCCCCTATGGTTAACGATGGATAATCCTGACTGGGCGCGATGCCGGCGCACAGCCACTCAGTCTTGGCGGGTTGAGGCGAAGCATGTTTCCGTTCATCCAGATCCGTACGCATCCAAGCACTGGGTCATCAGGGAGAGGGCATCACCGATCTGGTTCGGGGTGGAAATATACAGCTGAGTATCATCTGCATATTGATGAAAACTCACCCGAAACCACGGATGATCTCACCCAGCGCTTCATATAGATGTTAAATAGCAGGGGAGAGGACCGACCCTGAGGGACCCCACAAGAGAGCACCCTCGAGGTGGACCTCTGTCCCCCGCCAGTACCGACTGCGACCGCCCGAGAGGTAGGAGGTGAACCACTGAAGTACAGTGCCCCTATACCCAACCCCTGAGGCGTGCAGAAGGATACCATGGTCGATGGTATCAAAAGCCGCTGAGAGGTCTAATAGGACCAGGACGGAGGAAAAACCCTGTCCCGGGCCCTCCAGAGATCATCCATCAGTGCGACCAATGCCGTCTCCGTGCTGTAACCAGGGCGGAAGCCCGATTGATCGGATCCAGGTAGTCCGCTTCATCCAGGAAAAGTGGAAACTGCCGAGCCACCACACTCTCAACAACCTTCGCTAAAAGCGAAGGTTGGAGACTGGACGAAAGTTGTCTAACACGGCGGGTCAGGGCAGGCTTCTTCAGGAGGGTCTCACCACCGCCTCCTTCAAGGGCGGAAAGACACCCTCCCTTAGCGGCGTTGACAACTGCCCGAGCCAGCCGCAGGTGACCTCCCTGGCGGCATAAGCTAACCAGGAGGGACACGGGTCCAACAAACATGTGGTGGAACTCAGCCGCATAATCCCGTCCACTTCATCCTCAGAAACAGGATCGAACTCATCCCAAATCACACTGGCCAGACTACTTGCATCCCGATCCTCAGACCACTGCAAATCAGAGGACAACCCGCTCGAATTGAGCGATCTTATCCGACAGATATTGGCCAAACTCCTCAGCTCTTCCCTCAGGGTCCGCTCCCTCCCTAAACGAAGGAGAGAGCGGGTAACCCGAAACAGGGTGGCTGGGCGGTTATCTGCGGATGCTATGAGAGTGGAGAGATAAGCCCTTCTCGCCACTCTCATAGCAACCAGGTAAGTCCTAACATGGGCTCTTAGCTGGGCTCGATCGGCCTGGGAGCGGGTGGACCTCCACCTGCTCTCTAAGCCCCTCCGACGACGTTTCATCTCCCGGAGCTCCTCCGTATACCAAGGAGCCAACCGGGATCCACGACGTGTGAGGGGTCGCATGGGGACAACCCTGTCGAGGGCATCCGACGCAGCCTGTTGCCAAGCAACCACCAGATCCTCGACAGAGCTGTGGGCAAGGGAAGGGGGAAAAAACCCCAGTTCTGCCTGGAACTGCTCCGGGTCCATAAGGTGTCTGGGGTGGAACCACCTAAGTGGCTCCTCTTCCCAGCAGTGGGGGGCGGCCTGTTGGAAGACCAGCCGTAGGAGATAGTGATCAGACCATGGAACGGGCAGAGCTGTAGAAATAGCTTGCCCTCTGTCACTCCGCCACTGCTCAGAGACAAAAGTGAGGTCAAGAGTATTTCCCCCCTCATGGGTAGGGCCCTGAATTAATTGGGTCAGGCCCATGGTTTCCATAGTCGCCATGAATTCCTGGGCCAATCCCGACATACCCCCCAGGGAAGGCAGGTTGAAGTCCCCCAGAACTACAAGACTGGGAACTCCACCGCCACCCCGAGAGGGCGTCCAGAAGCCCAGGCAGGGCTGCTGTCACACAGCTGGGGAAAGGTATGTGAGCAGCAAGCCCACCTGACCATTAGGCCCCCACCTCAGGAGGAGGGTCTCACTCCCACCTATCTCTGGCATAGTGACCTCCCTTGGAAACAAGGTCTCCCTAATAACCACAGCCACCCCCACCCCTTCCCTGGGCCCGTGGCTGGTGCACAACCTGAAAACCTGGAGGGCATAATTCCACCAGAGGGACACCACCCTCTGGGCCCAACCAGGTCTCGGTGATACAGGCCAGATCTGCAGCCTCCTCCTCAATGATCTCCCGGAGGAGGGTAGACTTGTTAGCCACAGACCTGGCATTAAAATACACCAGCCTGAGCCCAGGGGTCCCAGTTCCCATGCCCCCTAGGGAGGAGGCCATAGGGTCGGAGCGAGCAACCGCACGTAGCTGGCGGGTGCGCGCTCCCAACACAGGATATGGCCCTATGCCTCGACGTCCTCCGCCAACCCCAACCACCCTGGGAATTGCGGACCCCACCTCCGACCCTGGAGCCCCGCCGGCCCCCAACCCCCGCCCCCCCGCCACGAACCGGGCTGAGAACAGACCCATCTACCCCCCTCCCTAACCCCTTAAGACAATCAATTAAAAATTTCAAAAGTTTCCCCTTCCTTCCAAATTTAAAATTTGGCCCATTAGTCGCAACATGCCACCTCTCGGGATCCCAAGATCCGTCATTAAGGTAAGTTCTTGATAGCATAGGGGGCCACTTCACAGACTGGGGAACCGTCTGGAGGGCCCGTAGCTCTAACAGGGAGTAGGCAAGCATAGCACAAACATCTCAAGGCAAGTCGATACAAGAGGTAATTGATTAGATGGACATATTGCAGAAATGGAATTACAATAAAAAGGACAGGCCATAAAAAATAGTCAGGAAACAATCCACAATCAGCAGTTCTCTCACAGCTGCTGATGGTTAGAATCCAAATAAACCAATCACTGCTCTGCCACCACAGTGACTTGTGGTGAAAATCCTGAACAGCCCCCAGCCCTCTCACTGCAGGGGTTACATCCTCCCATTGCCCTCTCACTACAGTGGGAGGCAGCCAAGTCCCAGAGAGAAAGGCAAAATATAAGTCCGGGCAAATGGTATAGATGGTAAATGGTACAGATGAACCGGGTACCAATAGTGTCAAACAAGTCCCAGATGACAAAAACAGACAGGAAGACAGTGATCACAAATAAAATGCCCAGGTAGCATAGGGCAATCAGGTCCATAGGAATCCAGAGAGAGTCCAACATCCGCATACCGGCCATGACCGTGGGTCCAGAGCCATAATGCCATCCCTTCTTGGGGGGGGTCATCTCCAAGGACTCAACCCACAACCCCGTCCGGGAAGGCTGGTTCATCCACCTCAGGCCAAGGCCAAGACCACGAATGTGTCCCCTTCGGATCCTCCAGACCTGCAGGCCTCCACGCCGCCCCCGTAGATCTATTCCTCCCAGAGCTCTCACTTCTGGGGAAAGGGAAGGAGGAGCTCTTCGGGAGGCTCAAAAAGTCCAAGCCCCTACGGAACGCCGCTCCAAGCCAAAAACGGAGAAGGGGGGGGCATTGAAGCACCATCTTGCTGTCGGGGACTCCACAGGATTACCTTCACGGCAACCACGGTACCAGGAGCCACAGACCGCCGCTGTTGTCGCCCTCTTCCATGGAGCCAAGCCCCAACAACGCAGCAGAATCGTAAACTGCCCAGCCAGCTGCAAACGCCACCGCCGTTAAACCCCAGCTTCACCACGCACGTCTCCAGCAACAGCACCAACAGCAGCTGAAAACCACCGCAAGCAGAAGCATCGGGTCCACGGGAACCATCGAAACGCCGTCGGTGCCGAAGTTTCCTGGCACCAGGACTTCGAAAAAAACGTGGTGTGGGGCGAGCGAAATTGCTGTTACGCCCCTTTTTACGGCCGGGGAAAGCTGCGGATGGAGTAAAGGTCGGGGAGAACGAGCTCGACCACGCTGAACCGCCGGCCCAATTTTCTGCCGGAACGGCTCTGGTGGCACCCCCGCACCTCCCCAGGGATGGTTCCAGGAAGAGAGGGAGCTACAAGCGAGCCCCTCTCTCAAAAATCCATCAAACCTCCGACTGCCGAGAGAGCCCTATTATTTATTCTTTAATTTATCAGATGTCTGAGAATGCATTCTCCTGGAAAAATTAATGAGTGAGACCTACTTACAACCAAATGTGGATCCTTATTTTTCAAGAAACCCAAAAGAAAGCATCCTCACAGAACAGTTTACATCAGCAACTATAACATGTGTTCAGCACCTGTAAAGGAGTCTTCAAATCTCTTTGCAATTATTCTTCAAATCTTTTCTTTCAATTCTGTTCATACTTAATGCTGGTTACATGATTCTTTGCCCTTGTTCATACATTTTTCCTGTATTTCAGTATAGTAACCCTTTGTTCAGTAGTGGTAGGTTTTTTGATAGCTTAAAAATGATGCACAGAACCCCCCAGAAAGAACATTTTAAGAATGTCATAATAAAAACCCTGGTGGAAAGCTAAGCAAGCTGAACCTCAAGTATTCACTGAAAGGCAGAGAAACATTTGTTTTAGCTGGTTTACTTTTATATATCATTGTGAAAGGGGACATTTCTTCACATGGCTTAGCTTGTAGAGAATGGCCTGACAAAAATAAGTCATGGCCCCACTCCATTTTAAAGGCACAATGAGTTAGGATCGACCTAGCACTTGTTCTAATTTATCACAGTTTAAATCAAAGGTTTTTAAAATTGTTACTAATATTGAAGGTCTACTTGACAAAAGAGCCATTTAAAGTCTGAGACTCTACCTGCACAGAGGTGTGTACATGTATCATAATTGCCTAAATCTGACAGCACTTTATCATATGAATTCAAGGACCACCAGATGTGATAGATCATTGTATACCACCATTAAGTGAGCAATCTATAAAATGGCTTGAGATTAAGTTTAGATGAAAGCCCTTTCTTGATGTTATTTGACCTTGAACCACTCCCATGTTACATTCCCTATTAGAAGAATTTTTATTTGTGTCAAGGAGACCAAAATGTGGTTCAATGATAAAAACTAAAATTTAGTTAACTATCCAAGGTTAAGGCTTCTATTGGTAAAAATATAAGTACCAGCTGAAATTCCTGAAAATTGAACTGGACTGATGTTAATGCACATTTTATTTCAGATATTTAATTTTACTTTTCAAAAACAAAGGAAATAGAAACAAAAGTAAACCACAGTCACAATTCAGTTGAAATGCTTGAATCTGCTTTTTTAAAGAAAATCCTACATCTTACCAATTGAAATTGTCCTTGATATCGCTACTTTTCTCAATATTTTTTTACAATGACCTTTGTTGATCTTTTTTCAGTTCTTTTAGACTGTGCACAGAACTCAGACTATTAATGAGATTTGTGAGGGATTTCTAGGCAATCACATTATACTGTTTTACAAAGTTGATACTAAAAATAGACTTATTTCTTAGATGGTAGGTTTGAATGTGACACATGATTGAGTTCTGTAATTTATTTGATAAGAAAAGAGTATGTGACACACTGGAACATTCTTTCTCTCTACACATGCTTTCAGGTCATTAACAAGTCTATTTGGCAAACTCCATTATATATTATATATCCATAATATCATAATATCCAATTAAACACTGGTTCCATCAGAAGAACAGGAAACAGTAATTTTTCTTTCCTTTCATCTCTTGCCATTTTCAGAATTAATCCAGAAAATTAAGGAAGAAGCAAAAAAGACTCAATATGTGAATGAAAATCCGATGTGATTTTAATCATTGGCTATATTGTGGGGAGTGCCTTGAATAACTTTAATAAAACAAGAATCATACATGTAGTAACATTCAGATTTTAAAACTATTTTATTGCATAGATAGAGAGATAGATAGATAGATAGATAGATAGATAGATAGATAGATAGATGATAGATAGATGATAGATAGATGATAGATAGATAGATAGATAGATAGATAGATAGATAGATAGATAGATAGATGTAGACAGACAGACAGGCAGGCAGGCAGACAGACAGACAGGCAGGCAGGCAGGCAGGCAGGCAGGCAGACAGACAGACAGACAGACAGACAGACAGACAGACAGACGATAGATATCACTAAACTACTTTCCCCAAAATCCTGCTGTGCCATATAATTGTGGTGGCTGGTCTATGATCATGTGTATTTTTGAAAGAGTTCAGTAAAGAACATCAGAAGTATATGACAAGAGTGCATCATTTTTGGTTAGTCATCCAAGGAATAAAACTGAACCAAGCAAAAGCAAACAGATATTTATATTGGGTAGCAACAATATAGAAAATTGGTAGAGGTAGAAAATCACTTTAATGACAACAGTCTAGATATATTTTCATACTCTGTGTTAAAAGAGGCAATGTTTAAAATGTTCTACATTTAATTAAGAAAACCACGCAGGCATAAAATGATTAATGATATGGTGCTGGACTACCAAAGATCAATAAATAGAAGAAAGCAAACTGGAAGTAAGAACATACCATGGAAATTGTCAAGAAAAAAAGCCAAACCCCAAAATTAAGGCTTTCAAATGGAAACTTAGGAAAGAATTTCAGAAAACTGTTAGAAAAGACAAAAAAACATTATAGCATCTGTAATTACACTAAATGTTAAAGCAGGGAAAAACAAGGAAAGTTTTTCTAAAGCTCTCCAAATTAGATTCTAATCTTGAATACATATACTTAAAGATGCCAAAGGATGGGAAACAACTGATTTAAAAATCAAAGAAGAGTATACTGAAGTATTGTAGCATAGAGATTTCAACATTAAAAACATCTTAGAAGATTTTCCTTACTCCAAGAACTCCTAATATTTAAAAATATATTAAAAATATCTAATGTTTAAATCTAACATTTTAGATACTTTTGGCCTGGATGATTGAGTTTTCATTTACATGTTGCTTGTCATTTTGTCAGAGAGAAACCTTCTGTAGTCTGTATGGCAAGAGTTGGTTTATTCCAATGACTCTTTCGGACTCTCTGCCTATCCAAAATTTTCATTTGAATGAAAAAGTTACTTGGATGAGTAATGAAAAGTCTCAGTTTTAGTAAATTTTGTTACATGTGTCATGATTTAATCTTTTAGATACTTTTGACCTGGATGATTGAGTCTTCATTTACAAGAACCACTAATACTAGAAAAAAAATGAGACCAGTCATTATCAAGTAGAAGGCTACAGGAATTGATAAAATATCTACAAGAATATGAATACGTTCTTGTGTTCTGCAATGCGAGCATTTATTCCCCTGTTGGTTTGTCCAATGTATGTGGCTGGGCAAATTTTGCATGGTATTTCATAAACTCCTTGGTTTTCTAGCTGGATCTTGTCTTTGGGGTTTCTTAAGATGTTGGCTATTTTTTGGTCAGTGCCAAAGGCTGTTCCTGATATTGTGTTTGTGGAGAATTTTGCTGATTTTATCTGTGGTGCCTTTGATTTAAGGGAGGAGGGCGATGCCATTGTCCTGTTCTGTGTCTTGGTTTTTGGGGGGAGTCTCCCTTAGGATTAGGTTGGTGATTGTGCTTCTTTGGAATCCATTGGACATTAATATGTTAGTGAGGTTGTGTAATTCTGTTCTCAAGTGGTCTTTGTCGGCTAGGTGTTTGGTTCTGGCTACGGAGTTGGTCTGTGCAGGGTGGTGATGGGATTGTGCATTTAAGTAGCAGTTGGTGTGTGTCTTCTTCTGGTAGATACATTGGACAAACCAACAGTAGAATAAATGCACACATTACAGAACACAAGAACGCAGTCAGAAAAGAAGAAAAAACTTCCTCCCTTTTCCAGCACCTTAAAGCCACAGGACATGAAATTGATTTTGAGGGATCCAAACTTATCTCCAACACTGAACACTTCAACAAGAGAATAATTAGGGAAGCCATCAAAATAGAGAAACACCCCATAACATGAATAAATGGGATGATACTTCCCGCCTACCAGACATCTGGAAACTAGCCCTAATCAACAAATGAGTCCCAGCCACGAAAACCAACACCGGACCCAAAATAACACATGATGCCACCACCAATCTCCCTCACCAGACTCAAACCCAAGCCCACCCCACAGACAAAAGGCAACCACCGTCCAGAAACCAGACCATGGCTGCAACACCAGCTGCTACATCCCCCTCTGACCCCCAAACTAAGCAAACTGACACACGCTATAAACACATAGCCAGACCTCAAACTCAGAGCCAAACCAAGGCCGAATGTCACATCACAGCCTTCCACCCAGGATACTACATCATGGAACTCAGGAGATTACAACACAAAACTTCAGGAGGTTGCAACACAGACAACGACCCAGGAGATTACAGCACAAGACCCAGGATGTCACAACAATAAAACTCAGAAGGTCGTCACACAGCCCACTACCCAGATAGCTACAACACAAAAGGCTGAAGGACACACAGCCACTACCTCAGCCACACAGGCTCTTACGAAAAAGCCAACCAATCAGCAAACATCAACTCCATCAACCAATCAAGAAGCAACAACACAGCCAACAACACAGCCAACCAATCAGCAAACTTCAATTCCATCAACCAATCAAGAAGCGACAAGAAAGCCAACAACACAGCCAACCAACCCGCTTACAGCAGAGCCAGCACACCACACCTCCCCTCCAGTATTTATAGAGAGAAGGCAGCTCAGATCACGCTTTGCTGGCACAAGCACAAAGCCGAAGATACCAGCCTGAAGATGGTGAGTGGGAACTCGTCGAAACATATATATATGTAGGTCTTGGTGTATTCGGGTCTTATCCCATGTAAGATTGAGAGCATCTTAGCGACAAAGACACCAGCCTGAAGATGGCGAGTGGGATCTCATCAAAACGTCGCCAAGATACTCTCAATCTTACATGGGATAAGACCCGAATACACCAAGACCTACATACCTTTACCTGTGAAAATCTATGAATATATATATATATATATATATATATATATATATATATATATATATATATATGTTGTGGCTCCACCTCATGAGCCTGTGCTGACAGAGGAAGAGGACCTGGATGATGATGAAGAAGAAGAGGAGGAACGGGCAATGCCTCCCTCACCAGGGCCCTCCTCCCCAGGATCTTCCTCCCTGGCAAGGTCTCCCTCCCCAGGACCTTCCTCCTCCCTGGCAAGGCCCCCCTCCCCAGGACCTTCCTCTCTGGCAATGCCTCAGGTTTCCTTGGAAAGCCAAGAGGAACTGCCTGAGAGACGTGTAGCAGTAAAGCCACGACGAGAGAAGGAGGAGGGAGGTGCCTGGCTTGATCCCAGGCAACGTCGGAGGGAGAAACGTCAGCAGCAACGTAGGGGGCGTGGGAGGGCCAGAGATTGAGCTGGACCACACCCCACCAGGTATAAAAGTGGGTGTGCCTACGCTGCAGACTCTGTTCGTGACAAAGTGTAATCTGAATCCGAAGCTTCCGTCTGTGTGCTTGATTTTTGGACTCTGAAAGGAAAGCAATTCTTCTGTGAGTACTACATTCCTTCTTGGCTTGGATTTGGCAGTGAGAGCCTGGGTGACTGCCAACGCTCTTGTCGGAGAGATAACGGGGATTTTGGCGACAGGCCAGCGTGACTCTTCTGTGTTAGCTAACGTTCCTTACCTTCAAGGGAAGGGAAGGTGAAACAAAACAGGCCAGCATGACTCTTCTGTGTTAGCTAACGTTCCTTAACTTCTGGGGAAGTGAAGGTGAGACAGAACATATATATATATATATATATATAAAATTATATGACAAAGTGTTTCCTAACAAATTTTAAATTTCAAATTTCCCCAATCTATATTTCCAATAAAAAGAAAGGAAAAGTACTAACATATATTCCCATGTGATATCACCCTTATACTATCCCTAACCCTTATCTCTAAATCTCTCAGCCTTAACATTTCTTTTAATTTTCCCTTTTCTAAGTTTTCCCGATCTTTCTTTTTTTTCCCTTTCTAATCTTATTTTCCTTTCCCTCTGCCTATCAGCCATGTTTTCCTCCACCCTTCTCTGTTCTCTTTTTTGAGGTTTCTTCTTGTAGAATTCCTTCTTCTTCTGCTTAGCCTTGGGAGTGTTTTCTCTTTTCTTTATTGCCTATGTCTTCAATATCTCTGCTTTAGGTCCTTTTATGTCTTTTGGCAATGGCCCTTGTTCTCCATATTCCTCTAGGCTGCTTTGCTTCTCCTTTAACTCCTCCTCTCTAGGCTTTCTTTGTTCAAACTGCAACGCCATTACTTTGCCAAAAATGTATTCAATAGTGTCATTCTTTCTTTTAACATTCCTCTCACAGTTTGCAGTTTCGACTTAAGTTCTTTGCTTATTTCTTCCATTTCTTTAATCTGTTGAGTTGTTCTTTATTTTATTATGAGTCAAGTTTTTCTATTATAGTCCTTAGCAAAAGTCTCCAGTTATCTTAATTTCTCTTTCCTTTGTTTTCTCATTACAATCAACACCAAACAATCCCCAGATGTTACATTCATTTATACTTTACTACAATCCCCCTCATTTTTTAAAAAATGACTTCTGGGGTTCTTGTTATGTTGGTAATCTTCTATTTCACTTCTTTTCTCTTTCACACTTTTATATGACCAGTAATTTTCCCTAGAAACATAAAAGAGGAAATCTCTTTGACCATTAGATGACACTCTGTATCACTTCCATTTTTCAAAGTTCTTTCCTTTGTTCTTTTTTCGATTGTATTAACATTAAATTTTATCCATTCCAAATAAGTCCAGCATTTTATCCAATGCCTGATTAGTGCCCAATTCAATAAGTTATTCCACATTTAATATCTGATTTCATATAGTTCTTTTATTTCCAGTTTTTTATTTACCTTGTATTTTCCTCTTATTTCCCATTTGCCGCTATCACACTTCCAAACACGGATTCTTTCTTTCTGCTATTTGGGGTTGTCAAAAAATGTTCCAAGTCTTTTATCCAGTTACACAATGCTCACCACTCTAGTGCACACTTAGGTCCTGGCAGCTTCCTGTCTTCAGGGCAGCCATTAAACTGCCACTTCTCCCTGTCTTCTAGGGGAGTCTACCAAGCCAGGGAGTGGAGATGCGGCTCCCCTCAACCTGGTTGGCAGTCTCCCCCTCTTCCCCCACCCCTACAAGGTGGGTCAGATGACTCCAGTCCCTTAAGGACCCCTCCAACAGGGTAAGCATGGATCAAAGCTGTGCACAGTCACAATCTCTGGGACTGTCTTTGACAGAAGTGCCATGGCCCGGCTCAATTGAAAGAAATTTGAAGGACATAACTGCCCATTTAGGTGGAAATTACTAGGTAACTTTTTTTTAAATTCATGTTTATATGCTGCCCTTCTCCGGAGACTCAGGGCAGCTTACAATGTTTGGAGCACAACCCAATGTGCTCAGCAATAGCCTCCATTCCATTGTATATGCCTGCTTATTACTAAGTGGCATTTTTACAAAGTCAGCTTAATGCCCCACCAATCTTGGGTCCTCAATTTACCTACCCCGAGAGGATGGAAGGCTGAGTCAACTTTGACTGATATTGGAAACTTAGGCAGGATCAGATGTGCTTAGTATTTGGATAGGAGGCAGAAAACTAGAGTAACAGATTTAAAAAGTCATAATGGAGCTTAGGATATTTGTTAAGGGTAAGCCCATAAGCATCCACATAGATTACTGTTAAATTGTTAACATATTTTAAATGACTTATCAGTTTGCATTTTCCAGTCTAATTCATGGATACTTTAATAAATTCAGTGCCAAAAAAGAAAGTTTTAATTTTTTAAAACTGAAAACAAAAAATATAGAAATGATATTTATTATTGCTTTGCATTAATGGAATACATTTAGAAGACTTTCAAAGGACGCTACAGTAACCTTTGAAATTTTGATTAAATGAACATAAGAGAACATTCTGAAAATGCTATTGGGAAACAATAACATTTTAATATTGTGTAAATGTCATTCTCCTATGTAATATAACATTTAGAATAATATTATTTGCTATATTCCACATGCAAAACCATTTCATCTTTGGCCTTTTAAAATATTCCCCCATGTACTCAAAAACAAAAAATCTATAAATGACAGTTTGGAATTATTTTTAATCTTTTGATCTGATAAGACAAATTAGTTATGTATGAATAATAATAAAACCAACAACTGATCTTAACATTGTTAATTATTTATATAAACAGAGTTTTGGGGAAGATTGTAGCTCAGAAACACTCTTTCCATATTATATGTGGAATTAGGCACTCTCTACTTCATATGTCTACTTAAATATGAGCAAAATTAATGCTCATATTTAAGTAGACATATGAAGAGTAGGTTGTCAAATGGATCTTGCCAGGATCAAGTCCTGTGCAGTTGACAGCTTATGTTGTTCATGACTCTTGTTAATATTAATGACATGACATTGTGGGTACAACATTTTGTGTCTTGGCTCTTTTTTAGCTGTGGGTTCAGTGGATTAAAAAAATATTACATAATATAGACACACACAAAATGCGTGTACACAAAGACACACATACTCTTTTTATATAAAATCTTTCACATGTGCATGACTGTTTGGTGTGGTGCTGCTTTAGGACATGAAGCCAGCTGGGTGACCTTAGGCCAGTTTCTGGGGCTAGAAAAGAGGCCATGGAAAACAACTTAAAAAAATATATCTTGTTAAGAAAACTGCAGAGACTTCTTTCTAAGAATCAGACCCATTTGAACAATAACAACAGCAGCAGCACACGCAGAAATATACAGTATACTTGAAATCTTGTAAAAGAAACAAAAGTGAATGCAATCTTTTGAGTCTGAAGAATTCTGACAGAGATAAGTATTAGAAAAATTAGAAAGGCAGGAAACTTTGGGAGCCTCCCAAAGCTTCTTATAAGATAGCCAAGGTGACTATAAAAATGATATAAATAAATAAATAAATAAATACATACATACATACATACATACATACATACACTCAACAGTTTAAATTTGGAATGATAACTCAGGTATTTGGTATATGATAGAATTCTTAGACACTCTGTCAGGATTTGGTAAAGGCTGTTGTATATCTCACTCCTGAATTCAAGACCAAATGGATGAACAATCCCAGCAAAGTCATAGGCATGTTGGAATAGATAAGTATCATTTACTGGAGATAAGCTGCTTGAATTCTCCTTCTATCTTTGGTGACAATATTCATTATGGGGAGAGAGGCAATGTAGGCATGATTTAATTCAATGTGGTGCATGAATAAGAACAGTACAAAAAGTATACTTTGGTTGGTGGTAGAAAATTTCTGTTTCTTCTTACCAAAAAAGCATTTGTCAAACTTCCAATAATGCTTAACAATTTAATTAAATAAAAAAAATTGCATACAATTTGATAGTTAAATATCAACAAGCGCTTATACAAAAAGTATACAATAAAGCTTGACATAGCAGTGCACTATTCTTATTTTACAACTTCTAAATTTTGCAGCATTTGTTTGCTACACTTAGCGTACACCATGTAAGTTGCATATCTAATAGCAATAGCACTTAGACTTATATACCACTTTATAGTGCTTTACAGCCCTCTCTAAGTGGTTTACAGAGTCAGCATATTATCCACAACAATCTGGGTCTTCATTTTACCCACCTCGGAAGGATGGAAGGCTGAGTCAACCTTGAGCCTGGTGGGATTCGATCTGCCAAATTGCAGGCAGCTGGCTGTCAGCAGAAGTAGTTTGCAGGACTGCACTCTAACCACTGTGCCACTGAGGCTCATGCTACATGTTTGCAAACAAAATGTTTGCAAACAAAAGCACAACATAAAACCCACAACCCAATTCAATGCATAAATTCTAATTTTTATATATTATATCACAACATTTTTGTTAAACAGCAGAAAGCTTTCTGCCCACACAGGCAGGCTTCTTCTGCTGTTATATCAGGTATCCTAGAGCAGTGGTGTCAAATTTTGGCCCTCAGGGTCCTTAGAACTGGCCCACAGGGTCACCCTGGAAACAGTGAGGGACTGGCCTGCAGTGCCTCTGCTAGCAAAAAAAAGGAGCTCAGGAGGACCGTGTTCTCCATTTTCAGCTGTGACCGCCTCCTGTAGCCTTCTGACAGAGGAAATGGAGCTTGTGTGTGGCCTCCATGGGCTCCATTTTCCGCTGCCACAGCCTACTGCAATGAATCCCCCCCAGTGCTGCCCAGGCCACCACAGGTGCCCCTGACATGAGTGACATCGAGCTGGCCATGCCCACTCCAGCCCTCCAAGATCAACACAACCTGATGCGTCCCTTAATGAAACTGAGTTTAACACCCTTGTCCTAGAGTATAAATTAGAGTAGCAGCTAACATTCAATTTGTCATTAATGAAACCCTAGAAGGATAAACTCCTAGTTCAGGATTTGTTTTTATTTAGAACCAACTGTAAAAAGATCAGATTTCTCCTAAAATAATCTGTTTTTAGGCTAGTGCCATAAAGAATTACAAAAAGTGAGGAATATAAATTTGTGCCAATTCAAAGAATAAGAAATTGACTACAATCTATTCTGTTAGATTTGATATGTGTTAGTGTATATTAGTTCTTTTTTAAAAAAAATCTAAAACTTAAATCCCTGGTTAAATGTTATGATGTTTTTAATGCTTTGCCGATGTGGGTTGCATGTACCTTGAGTATCTTTATCTTCATGCATCTCAGTGACAAGGAAACAATAAGGGGAACAAAATATAGTTCTTCAATCTGTGCATTCATTTCAAGAATCCTTAAATTTCAATAAACGATTATAGCTCTCCATTTCTACTTTTAAAACTTACTATGCTGTATGAGAAATCATTAGAGACTGAATTGCACTCACAATGCCACAGTTTTGCCGCATAGTTTATTTTTTTTATTTTTTTATTTATTTGTTTAGTTCGTCAAGCATGTATGAGAAAACAAGTATAACTATGAACATAACATATAAACATATAAGTATAAATAGGTATAAGTATGTACATAATAAATGAGTATGAGTAAATGGGAACAGTAGGACAGAGACAGTAGGCACTCTGGTGTGCTTATGCATGCCTCCTTACAGGCCTCTTAGGAGTGGAGTGTGGTCCACGGTAGACAGAAAAAACATTTGCTTTAGGTTGCAAAACATTAAAAAGTTTCCAGAGTTCTGTTTGCAGCTAAAGAGCAGATTGATTAGCTATATAAATCCAAATTTTGACTAAAGTTAGTGGAAAATTGTAAGCATTACTAATTGCAAATAGCAATAGCAATAGCACTTAGACGACTTCCGGTTTTGAGCCTCCCCAAGGACAGACCTTTCCGCGATTGTTCTTTGTGGCTTGGTTTGTGCTTCGGCGTTGGAGAGTCCCAATCTTTTAGATCTGGGGCAGAAGTTGCCTCGTAGGGGCAGCGGAGGAAGGGGAGACTGTCAGCCAGGTGGAGGGGAGTCACAAATCCCCTCCCTGGACTGGCACAGCTCCCTCCTGAAGACACCAGAAGCAGTGGTCTAATGGCCACCCCGAAGGGGAGAATAAGACTAGAAGAAGCATTGGGCAGGAGAGAGTTAAAGAAGCAGACAGCATGAAATACGGGACTAAATAATCAACTGAAAATTACCTTCTGGATTAACACTACAAAGCATTCTTAAGAAAGAATTCAGCTGCAAACTGAAAGAGGTTTTTAAAAAAAGGTGTGAATTCTTTGTGAAAGGACGGAGCTTCAAGTCGAGAGAGGTAGAAGCCATAAAGAAATTATACAGCCACTCCGGATGAGTATATTTTGATTTCATTTAAGCATTAATTTAAGCTGATTTATAGACTGCTAAAGACTGTTAAGGGGGAAATGTTTACCAATTGGATCCTTTTTGTGGATTGTGTGGCTTGAAAAGCTCTGAATAACTGGGAAGGAAAAGAAAAGAGGAGCTGTGGATTTGTTAGAACAAAGAGCGCCACCTGAGTCAAACTTAACTTGACTTTTTCTTTAAAGAACCTGTCTCCTAAAATACAAAGAAAACTGACATAATAAAATAAGAGTTTCTGAAAATTGAAATATTGAAGTAAAGAAAGATATATGAAGACTTTGCTTTTGGATTTTGCTGATTTCATTATGGACTTGGTATTGGACTAATTGAGGACTAAAAGCTGAGAAGAAAGAAACAGAAGCCGGGTTTTTTTTTTGGAATTAACTTTAATGACATCAATTGGATTAAATAAAAAATTGTAAAATGGAAATATCCTTTCAGGCACTAAAACTGGAACTGGGTAAAATTAAGAAAACCTTGCAGGAAAAAGGTGAAACTTTTGGCCCGTTTTAAATTTCTTGAAGTGGCAGTCGCAGAGTATGAACAACAAAGTATCGAAGAAGAGCTGGAGCAAATTCCAGAAGGGGCCATCTTTAACTATTATCGTCGAGAACAAAGGAATCAGAGGGAAAGAGGAAAAGAATTGGGAAAAATACGGAGGGTTGAGAAATTGAGGAAAGAGGGAAATATCTGGAAAATAAAAAAAGGGGAAAAGAATCAGCAGAAACTTGAAGGCTGGAAGATAGTCAAAAGAGAAGGGTTAAAATTGGAGTGAAATAATAAAAGGAAATGTTAGGGGATGGAAGGCAAAAGAAACAGAATCTGGGAATAAAGGAATATGGGAAATTTGAAAAAATGGGAATAAACTTACACAGAGATAATGGTTGAATAACCTTGGGAGAGGGGGTTCTGCAAGGTGTAGGGGAATAATATAGATAAATTTTTAGTTGTGAAAAGGGGACATAGAAGATGGATAATAGAAGTGTTATTTTTTGGTAAAGCTCTCCTCCTTTATGTATAAGAAATGAATATAATGAACATATGGAACATGATTATTAAATATATTGAATCTTTCTTTTCTGAGGATTGGAATGCTGACTTTCTTTTTTATTTCTCTTGATTCAAGTATGAATGGAATAAATAATAAATGTAATAGTGTAGGAGAAGATTTGAAGGTGAAATTGGCATGAGGGTTGACTAATTGTTATTTCATTGATAATGGAATTTTATGCTTTTTATTACCTATAAAGATAATTGCAATAAATAATGAAATATGTTTACACATATTGAACACATTGAACACATTGAAATATCTTAAATATCTTAAATATATTAAAATAAATGAAATGATATAGGAGGTGAGATGAAATGGAGTTAACATCAGGGCCTATTAAATGAACACATTAACATGTTCTTTTTTTTCTGAAACTAGATAAACTTTATGAAATTAAGATTAGAAAGGGGAAACCATGCAGAACCTGACTTATATGTGTTATATAATCTTAAATGGGATTAGTAGTTTTAATGTGCTAGGTAATAAAATGTTAATATTTAATGGAAGAATATGTAACTCAAAGGTGGTGCACTTAAATTATTTCAGGGAAACCAATTTATAGAAGGAGTGTTATAAATCAGAATTTAAGAGGAATATACAAATGTGACAGCCAAAAGTATTAAAATATAATAATTATGAAGTTAATATATGTGAATTAAACAATGAGATAAACATTTGGAACAATATGATAAAATAGAAAATATATAAAAACATTGTTAAGATAAGAAATTGAATATAAAAACTGAATGTGTAGTTATGGTCATATTTGTATGCATATGTCAAACCTGTAATCATGCTGTTTACTGAAAAGAGACGTTAAAATGTGGAAAATTGAATAAAACTTGTTTTAAAAAAAAGCAATAGCACTTAGACTTACATATTGCTTCATAGTGCTTTTCAGCCCACTCTAAGTGTTTTACAGAATGATGATGATGATGATGATGATGATGATGATGATGATGATGATGATTTGGTCTTATATGCCACCCTATCTCCCAAGGGACTCAGGGCGGCTCACATAAAAACACCCAATACAAAAGTTAAAAGAATTAAAAGATAATTAAATGAATAAGACCAAATACAGTGTTTAAAACCCAATCAACATGACATTTAAAACTAACTGCCCCCCACAGTCCAGGCCAGCTTGTTCAAATAACCAAGTCTTTAGGCCGCAGCGGAAGGAGAGGAGATCAGGGGCCAATTGTAGCTCCAGGGGAAGCTGGTTCCACAAAGTGGGTGCCCCCACAGAGAAGGCCATCCCATTAGGGACTGCCAGCCGACATTGTTTGGCCAACGGTACCCCAAGGAGGCCCTGTCTGTGAGCACACACCGGATGATGGGTATTTGATGCTGGCAGGAGACGTTCCCACAGGTACCCCGGCCTTAAGCCATGTACGGCTTTATAGGTAAGTACCAGCATCTTGAATCTCATGTGGAGGGCAACTGGCAACCAATGCAACCTGCACAGGAGGGGTGTAACATGGGAGTATTGGGATACCCCCATCACAACCCACGCGGCCGCATTCTGCACCAGCTGAAGCCTCCACGTGGTCCACAAGGGCAGCCCCATATAGAGAGCATTACAGTAGTCGATCTGGGACATAATTAGTGCATGAGTGACCATGCGTAGTGCATCTCGGTCCAGGTAGGTGCGCAACTGGTGCACCAGGCACACCTGGGTGAATGCCCCCCGGTCACGGCTCCCACCTGCTCCTCCAAACTGAGCCATGTATCCAGGAGGACACCCAAGTTGCAGGCCCTTTCCACAGGGGGCAACACCTCTCCCCCCATGTCTAGAGGTGGAACATCCAGAATCATCCGAGATGCCGGTACGCATAGCCACTCGGTCTTGGCTGGGTTGAGCTGGAGCCTGTTCCTCCCCATCCAGATCCGCACCACTTCCAGGCAACGAGACATCACGGTGAGGGCATCACTGAGTTGGTTTGGGTTGGAGATGAAGAGCTGGGTATCATCAGCATACTGATGATACCTCACCCCAAAACCATGGATGATCTCACCCAGTGGCTTCATGTAGATGTTGAACAGGAGGGGAGAGAGGACTGACCCCTGGGGCACCCCGCAAGCAAGGGGCTGCAGAGCCAACCTCTGCCCTCCTGCCAACACTGATTGTGAATGCCCCAAAAGGTAGGAGGAGAACCACCAAAAAATGGTGCCTCCCACCCCCAACCCCCTGAGGTGTGGCAACAGGATACCATGGTCGATGGTATCAAAAGCTTCTGAGAAGTCTAATAGGATTAAGACAGAGGAATATCCCCTGTCCCAAGCCCTCCAGATATCATCCATCAGCACGACCAATGCCATCTCCGTGCTGTATCTGGGTCTGAAACCCAATTGGTACAGATCTAGCTAATCAGCTTCATCCAGGAACCTCAGAAGCTGACATGCCAACACGCTCTCAACAACCTTCTCCACAAAGCAAAGGTTGGAGACTGGACGAAAGTTGTTCAAAACAGCTGGGTCCAAGGCAGGCTTCTTGAGGAGGGGTCTCACCACCACCTCCTTCAAGGCGGCCAGGAAGAACCCCTCATCCAACGAAGCATTGACAACTGCCTGGAGCCAGCCTCATGTAACCTCCCGGGCGGCATACACCAGCCAGGAGGGACACGGGTCCAATAAACATGTGGTGGAACTTAACCTCCACATGGCCCTGTCCACTTCATCTGGAGTCACAGGGTCAAACTCACCCCAGGTTGTAATAACAAGACCCGATGTTACTCCCTTGTCAGACTCTAGCCAGTCGGAGTCCAAGCCAGCCCAAATCTGAGCAATCTTGTCCTGCAGGTGATGACTAAATTCCTTGGCCTGCCCCCACAAAGAGTTGGCCCCCCGATTCAAGAGTGAGTGGGAGACCCCAAACAGGGAGACTGGGTGATTCTCTGCGGACGCAATGAGAGCAGAGAAGTAAGAAGACTTCGCCACCCTCATCGCCACCAGGTAAGTCCTTGTGAAGGATCTCAACTGGGTTCGGTCAGATTTGGAACAACTGGACCTCCAACTGCTCTCTAGTCCCCTCCTCTGGTGCTTCATCTCCCGGAGCTCCACAGAAAACCAAGGAGCTAACCGGGATCTGCAACGGGTCAGGGGCCGCAAAGGGACAACTCAGTCAAGAGCTTCTGAGGAAGCCTGTTGCCAGGCATCCACCAGGGCCTCGGCTGAGCTATGAGTAAGGGAGGCAGGAAACAACCCAAGCACCAACTGAAACCCTTCAGGGTCCATCAGGCGCCTGGGATGGAACCACCTGTTTAGCATATTGCCCCCAGCAATCTGGGTCCTCATTTTATTGATTTCAGAAGGATGGAAGCTTTTTTTTTAAAGTATATATTTTTTTTATTCATATTTATATCCCACCCTTCTCCAGAGACTCAGGGCGGCTTACAGTTTTTGGGATACAACCCAATGCACTCAGCAATAGCCTTCATTCCATTGTATATGCCTGCTTATTACTAAGCGGTCAGCTTATTGCCCCCAACAATCTTGGGTCCTCACTTTACCTACCCCGAGAGGATGGAAGGCTGAGTCAACCTTGAGCCTGGTGGGATTCGAGCCTGCAATAATTACAGGCAGCTGGAGCTAAGTGCTAGGCTATTAACAGCCTGCATTATATTGCATTATAAAAGTCAATAAAGGAATTAATAAAATAGTATGCTGAATAATTTTAAGTAATTATTAACATACCAGATTTTAGAAGAGAGATTCTAGTAACTTCAGATATAAACTTTTTTAAAAAAATCAGATTACTTTCACAAATAATTTAGGAAGTTAAATCACTAAGGATTGAAAATGTCAATAAACCTAGAAACAGTTCACATTATTTTTTCAGTTCCATTTTATGCTTCCTTGACTCTGTTTCATTTTCAGAAGCAAAAATGAGCTACATTCATTCCTTTTGAAATTCTTTGCTTATAATTTCCCGGTTTTTTTAATTCTCTGAAAGGGAAACTACATACTATATAAAATACACATTTGGCGGTTGTTCTATTTCATTTTAATATAAGCACCTCTGGATTTTTTTATAATGAATATTTAGGTTTATATGTATTAAATAGCTCACATACATATCCAGCTCAGTTTGATCCACTGTGTGACCTTGCTTGTAGTGAGATCTAGATAATTTAGAATGGGATTTATTTCCTTTACAAAGGTACACACAGAAGTTTTTCATGGAGCATCAACCGGAAGCTCGGGGTAAGGAAAATAGGGTGGCTGTTGTCATGCAGGAAAACAATTGATGAGTGGGGGCACTATTCTATAGATAATGAGAAGCAAGACAGCATCATCACCAGATGGATTTGTAACTGACTGATCAACCACACTCAATGTGTAGTTCTTAATGGAACTTCATCTACATGGAGTGAAATATGTAATGGGATACTCCAAGGCTCTGTCTTAGGGCCAGTACCCTTCAATATCTTCATCAATAATTTGGACAAGGGGAGAGAAGGAGAAGTTACCAAATTTGCAGATGACACCAAGCTGGCAAGAATAGCCAACACTACAGAAAATAGGCTCAAGATCCAGAAGGATTGCAATAGACTGAATAAAAATGCACAGGTGTAGAATAGGTGGTACTTGACTCAATAGAAGTAACTGTGACAGGGATCTTAGATTCCTAGTGGACAATCAGTTAAATATGAGCCAGAACTGTGCTGCAGTAGCCAAAAAAGCCAACACAGTCCTAGGCTGCATTAGCAGAGAGATAGAATCAATATGACATGAAGTATTATTCAGAACTGCTTGCAAGAATTAGGAATGGAGCACTATTTTAGGAAGGTTGTTCTCCTTCCTAATTAAACATTTATGGGTACAAATCCCATAATGGGTACTAATCAGTTTGAAGTAATCTCCTGTCAGAATTATCCAGTTTATCCACAGAGCTCCACATTTGGATGAAGCTGCTTGCTTGCTTGCTTATTCATTTATTTAGTGTACAGCATGTCAAACTCAAGCCCCGCGGGCCGGCCCACGGGATACTTAGATCTGCCGAAAACAGCTTGCAAACCCATTTTTGCTGGCAGAGCACCTGGGCCACCACAGGTGCTCCTGACAAGAATGACATTGAGCTGGCCACACCCACCCTGCCCACATCTCCCCCCCAAGGTCAAACACAACTCTGATGTGACCTGAGTTTGACATTACTTGTTTTAGTAAATATCCTGGATCTCTGAATCTTCTGTACACAATGCAAAAGGATAAAATTATTCTTGTAAGAAAACGTTTATGTAGATAAAGCATTGATTGTTACCACTACTTTTAAGGCTCATAGTGATCAGCAGTTTAAAAACTGAAAACAGTATATGTTTCCAGAGACATGAACTTAACAAAGGGAAAGTGGCAGCACAGCATTTTTTAGGGGCTAGTAGGATAAACAGGTGGTTGTAATCTACTTTCAGGATTTAAAATTTAGCTAAATAAAATTGTAACTGTTCAATTTCCTAAGACAAATGAAATGCATCTAGACAAAAGAAAGAAAGCTGAATTATGGTTTTAAATTTCTTTTTCAAGATTATGTTTCACTGAACAGTCAGCCAGATGTTTAGACTGCATTTGGCATTTTTGTCTCCCTATAGCAGTACCTGTCAGTAACCCATTCGTAACTGGGCTGTGGGTGGGTGAGTGTGTGCAGGGAGTGTGTTGGCACAGTTCCATTTGTGTGAGCTGTGGGTAAATGCATACTCACCGCTCCATTTGTGTGAGTGGTGGAGTGCATATGTCAATCGGTTGTGTAATTGGAGCTCCATACATGCGTGCTAGCCCACAGTTCATGCAGAATCCTCTCCTCCCCTTTGCCGGAAAGGTTGGGGACCACTGTCCTATAGAGTCCTTCTTAAAGCCTGGGATAGGCAGATGTTGTTTGATGGCATTAAAAGTATTGTCACAGGATGTAAACCTTTCCAAGTAATGCTGCCTTTTGCAATTGATTGCTGTTGATTTTGTCAATGCCAATAGTATTCAAGTGATGCTCCAGATGTTTTGGGTTTTCATGCAGGGTGCCAATTATTGCTGCTATTCCCTTAACTTTCTTTGTCACAGTAGTTCTATTTTTATTTGCAGGTCTTTGTATTTGTGAATTTCTCCAGCTCTTTCTCCTTCTATTTTGCTGTCATCAGGAACTTCCATATCCCCTATGCAGCCTTTTTTTGTTTTCCTTATTAAGAGTTATCTGGTGTGTTACATGGCAGGTGCTTGTTTGCTTGAACTCTAAAGTCCCATAACACTTTAACGTCTTCAGTTTCTATTACTTTGTTTTGTGGTTTCACCAGTTGTTGCTTACAGGCGAACAATATTTCTTGACGATATTCCACTGCACCATCATTGTTACTTTGTCATGCCATTGCTTGTAGTCAGTCTGTGCAATCTTCTTGCAGCAGCTAACTAGGTAGTACATTGTTCCTTTGCAGAGGCAACATTTATTATCATTATTCAGTGACAGGGATTATACCTTATTAAACTGAAGAATGGATGTTTTTTACATGGAAACTTACAGGATTTAGTTTTGCTTCTACAAGATCCTCAATGGGATATTTATTGAAGTATTGGAGTCAGAAGAGTGTATGTCATTTAGCATTTACAATTAAAAGAAAGATTTAACTTAGAAAAGAAATTTATGGTTTTATCAGATCAAAAGACCAGGTGAAAGTCCAATGTGTAGGTCACATGTGAAGGTTCAATTAAACCAATTTATTGCTAAAAAGCATGTGAATAGGAATCTTCTCAACCAATGGTTAACACATGCTTGGAATTAGATAAGGGTAAACAGAATGTAAAGAACAGAATTCAGATTCAAAGGGGGTTGGACATAGACCACTTGTGGCTTTGTAGGTATTTTAGGCAGATCCCTCTTTTAATTCAATCCCAATGAGTATATTTTTTGGCATACGTTTCACAAAATATCTTGCCAGAAATATGTAATCAACCCAAGTTTATCAAAATGAGTAACATCCCAAGGGATCAAATTCTTAAGCCAATCTACTCTTGCATCACACTGACTATTAATAATTTTCTGTACAAGGGCTTCATAAACAAGTCAGAGCAGCCTCCTGAGAGTTCTTCAGGCTCATTTGAACATGATTAGATGGGAATATTAAAATGTTAAATGGCTTTATATGGATGTGATGCTGGCATAGGACTCATGTGGTTTGCTCTTGATATCCCTATACATTTTGGCTTTGAAATGAGCTGTCAAGTTCCATCAAATTTGTCATGTGCTTTCTGCTAATGTTACGTGATTTTTCAGAAAATCATAAATCTATCTTATTTTTTGTCAAAGGCAAAAACACTAATTTTTAAATCTAAAAATGGCCATAATATCAGTGGGGAGGTTGGTAAATCAGAAACAAACATTATGAAAGCCTTCTGGAAATATGTTAGATTACAGAAACATCAGAAACCTTTTAAACAGTATAACACTCTCCAGAGATTAAAGAAGCACAAAACTCCAATCTTTAGTAGTTAATGATGTGTTCAAAACAAGGAAGTCACTGAAGTCTAATCAAGTGATGGATATTCTGATACAGTGCAGCAATATTAAAAAAAATATTCTAGCAGAAAATCTATTTAATATTAACAAAGGTTCTTGCCAACTATACATTATTGATATGCCAGAGTTTATTCTTCATCCACTCATCCTGCAAATCAGCTCAGGAGGTTTATCAGACTCTTTGGAGCAGATTTGTGGAATAGGTCTGTTGGGGAGAAAAGCAAGTAAAACTTTTCTGTGTAAGCAGAAGTTGCTTATGTGAGACTTAGGTGAGATTTATATTTCCCATTTTACTGAACAGCAAGTAAAAAGAACTCTGCAAGTACACCACTGGGGGAAAAGAACTGAGATGTTGAAGCTTGACAATCGGCCAGTCCAATATGATAAGCGTTATCTGAGTGGTGTTACTGTATGTTTGTATGTATGGCCATATAAGCTGTTTCATATATTTTGGGCCATAACAAGAGGGATTCTACATGGAATCTTTAAGTCCCACATTACTTGCAGTGCATTATTGGTAGTATATAATGATGCACAGAGAAATAAGAAAAAAGATATTATAGAAAATCATAACTTTGTTTAGAAAAAGAATGTTAACTAAAATTGCTTTTTGAAGATTGGCAATGTATTCATTTCAGCCTACTTTAGTATTACCATGCTGCTTTTAGAGACACACATAAAGCTGTCAATACGGCATATTTGATTTTCTTATAATTTGGTGTTCTGACTTTAGTTAGGAGTTGAACTGCGTGACAATCAAATATTCCTTGGTCTTCTATGAGTTGCAGAGTTGCATTCATTTAAGAAACACAAACATAAAAAGACCTGTAGGCAATGAGGGTGTCCCTGTCATATACTTTCTACAAACTTGCTGATTTTAGTTAAAAACAAACATGTCCTTCAGAAGTGGTGAATGAATAGAAATTTATTACAATTTGAACCTTTCTTCCTCAAGTTGCTGAGTGCCGAAGATACCAGCCTGAAGATGGTGAGTGGGATCTCATCGAAATGAAAGTACCTATTAAAGAAGCCTTGACAGCTATCCAAAACAAATACAACCCCCCTAAGCACATCCTAGATCTGACCAACCATTGCCTTTCCAACACGTACTTCATCCACAATGGACAAAGATATAAACAGATAGAAGGAGCACCTATGGGATCACCCTCTCACCCGTCATCGCTAACCTATACATGGAACATTTTGAAACCAATGCTCTAGACAAATCCGAATACAAACCCAAACTCTGGCTTAGATATGTAGATGACACTTTCGTAATTTGGCCACATGGGAAAGAAAAACTGGACAACTTCCTCACACATCTCAACAACCTACACCCCAAAATACAATTT
This sequence comes from Naja naja, assembly GCA_009733165.1. Classification (NCBI taxonomy): domain Eukaryota; kingdom Metazoa; phylum Chordata; class Lepidosauria; order Squamata; family Elapidae; genus Naja; species Naja naja. Next base: position 267,491,941 of record CM019149.1, on the reverse strand, counting down.
ACCATGGAAACAGAAACCAACAACCAACTTCCGTTCCTGGACATCCTAATTTACAAAAAAACCAATGGCTCCCTAGGACACACCATCTACCAGAAAAAGACACACACTAACCGCTACTTAAATGCACAATCCCATCACCACCCTGCACAGATCAACTCCGTAGCCAAGACCCTCATCTCCAGAATCAAACGCCTAGCTGACAAAGACCACTTGAGAACAGAATTACACACCCTCACTAATGTATTAATGTCCAATGGATTCCAAAGAAGCACAATCACCAACCTAATCCGAAGGGAGATTCCCCAAAACCAAGACACAGAACAGGACAATGGCATCGCCCTCCTCCCTTACATCAAAGGCACCACAGATAAAATCAGCAAAATTCTCCACAAACACAATATCAGGACAGCCTTTGGCACTGACCAAAAATAGCCAACATCTTAAGAAACCCCAAAGACAAGATCCAGCTAGAAAACCAAGGAGTTTATAAAATACCGTGCAAAATTTGCCCAGCCACATACATTGGACAAACCAACAGGAGAATAAATGCACGCATCGCAGAACACAAGAACACAGTCAGAAAAGAAGAAAAACTTCCTCCTTTTCCAGCACCTTAAAGCCACAGGACATGAAATTGATTTTGAGGGATCCAAACTTATCTCCAATACTGAACACTTCAACAAGAGAATAATTAGGGAAGCCATCGAAATAGAGAAACACCCCATAACATGAATAAACGGGATGATACTTCCCCTACCAGACATCTGGAAACTAGCCCTAATCAACAAACGAGTCCCGCCACAAAAACCAACACGGACCCAAAATAACACATGATGCCACCACCAATCTCCTTCACCAGACTCAAACCCAAACCCATACAGATGAAAGGCAACCACCATCCAGAAACCAGACCATGGCTGCAACACCAGCTGCTACACCCCCTCCGACCCCCAAACTAAGCAAACTGACACACGCTATAAACACATAGCCAGACCTCAAACTCGGAGCCAAACCAAGGCCCAGAATGTCACATCACAGCCTTCCACCCAGGATACTACATCACAGAACTCAGGAGATTACAACATAAAACATCAGGAGGTTGCAACACGGACAACGACCCAGGAGACTACAGCACCACACCCAGGATGTCACAACAATAGAACTCAGAAGGTCATCACACAGCCCATTACTCAGGTCGTTACAACACAAAAGGCTGAGAGACACACAGCCAGCACCTCAGCCACACAGGGTCTCAGGAAAAAGCCATCCAATCTGCATACATCAACTCCATCAGCCAATCAAGAAGTAACAACACAGCCAACTCTGGAGTTTAAAAGGGAAAAACAGCCACGATCACGCACTTCTCCCAGGAGAACGAAGCTGAAGACACCAGCCTGAAGATGACGGATGTGATTTAAACGCGTTGCCAAGGTATTCTCAATCTTACATGGGACAAGACCTGAATACACCAAGGCCTACATACATACATACATATATATATATATATATATATATATATATATATATATATATATATTTTCGTCACACAACCAGAGGTGGTACCAACCAGAGGTGGTATTCAGCAGGTTCTGACCAGTTCTGAAGAACTGGTAGTGGAAATGTTGAGTAGTTCGGAGAACTGGCAAATACCATCTCTGACTGGCCCTGCCCTCATCTATTCTCTGCCTCCCGAGTCCCAGCTGATCAGTTGGGTCTTCTTTTGTTTCCCTGCACAGGAGAACAGAGCTGGAAAGCAGGTTAGTGGGGTGGGGAGGGAATGGGATTTTGCAGGAACCTTCCTCCTGTAGTGGGGTGGGAATGGAGATTTTACAGTATCCTTCCCCTACCTACCTACCTACCTACCTACCTAATGATATTGTTTCTCAATTAGTACCTTATTTTAGAGATTATAAAATAAGCTAAATTGGAAGAACTGTTACTGCCTTGTTTCTATTTGTTTTATCTGGCTTCACATTTCCTTATCTATCTATGAAAAAATAAACTAGACCACATGTGTGATGTGATATGATGTGATTTAATAGGCTATCTTTTACGTATATTCTACAGAGAGATGCATAGCTTGCAAGCACTTATTAAAAAGCACTTATTTTTCTTAGTTCTTTATTTTAATTCATAAGATTCTGTGCAAAAAGCAATTTAAAGCAACACTGCACATGCCGTTATTAAAGAATCTACACAACTCAAAGGAGTTTCAAGTCCCAGAAGAAAATTACAAGCATGTGACAAAATTAGGTCATAAATAAAAGCTTAACTAGTTCCTAATTTCCAGTAAAAATGACCAAATTGGTCCATGATTCTATCTTCCTCCACTTTTAAAATCCTATGTGTTTATTGCTCTGCAACAAAAGCTATGAAATGATATAAATCCAAGAAAACACCATAAGAATCTCCTAGGAACTGATTTGCAACTAGAACTTTTGCAAATTGTTTTCTAGTATTCTTCTATCATAATCTAATCCTATGACCCAGGAACTTGTGACCCCCCCCCCCCAAGGATCATAAGTCTGGCTAAATTCTCTTTTCCAAGATTGAAGATGAGTAAAATTGGTACAAACTGATAGAGGTTTGTAAAGAGAAACAACAACTTGGGCTCTAGATGGGGAAAATACAGATAACAGATCATCAGAGTTGGAAGGGACCTTATAGGCCATCTAGTCCAACCCCCTGCCCAAGCGGGAGACCCTACACCATTTCTGACAAATGGCAGTCCAATCTCTTCTTGAAAGTCTCAAGTGATGACACTCCCACAACTTCCAAGGGCAAGCTGTTCCATTGGTTGATTGTTCTCACTGTCAGAAAGTTTCTCATTTCCAGGTTAAATCTCTCCTTGCTCAGTTTCCATCCATTATTCCTTGTCTGGCCTACAGGCACTTTAGAAAATAGTTTGACCCCCTCCTCTCTGTGGTAGACCCTCAAATATTGGAAGACTGCTATCATGTCTCTCCTGGTCCTTCTCTTCACTAGGCTAGCTACGCCCAGTTCCTGTAACCATTCTTCATATATTTTGTAATTAGTGAGTTGCAAGGAAAAGCAGGTAAAGGTAAGTAGGAGAAATACAGTTACTAGATCAGAAGATAATCTTCTTGGGACACATAATGGAGCTTGCAAGGAAAGAATTGGGGCCCAATAGCTCCTGTAGTTCGAAGCTATTGTGTCATCTTCATTAGTCAGGTTGTAGCTCCCACAGTTACTTTTTTAATAAAAGGAGTAAAGGAGAACTATTCAGGTTCAGAATGCTAAATAAAATCACAAAGTAGTTTATTCTTAACCATAAGTATATCTTGGGTCTTTTTTTAAAGATGGAAACCATTGTTCCTTCTCTGGTTATAGTATGATATTTCGCCCAATCCTCAGGATTTATCATAGATAATAGGTAGAACTTCATGCACATATCATCAGGGGTGGGATTCTACCGATTCAGACTGGTTCTATAGAACTGGTTGTTACGATTCTGCCCAGTTCGGAAAACTGGCAAATCATCCCTCTGGCTGACCCTGCCCCTCTCTGCTATAATCAGCTGTGCCAGGTTCCCCTTCGCTGTTTTACTGCTTCACTCAGGTCCTGAGGTCCAGGAGGGGGTGCTACAAAAAGAAGAAGAAGAAGCCATGCCCACCCAGTCACATGGCCACTCCCACCTAGCCATGCCCACCTAACCATGCTCACCTAACTGGTAGTAAAAATATTTGCATCCCACCCCTGCATATCATCAAAATGTTTCTTTAGTACCATGCTATGGCCATGGATATTTTGACTCATTCAATATTCCCTGATTATATTTTTATCCAGCATGAACTGGAAGCATCAATCAATTCTTCATCATTACCAGGTAAAGTGAATGTCCATTTTTCAGAGAAGATTGAGCTGAGTTGCTGTACCTGTTCTTGCTCGTTATGTTTTTGCCATTTCACTGATCTACTATATACTGTACTCTGTTTGAGCATAGCTAAATAACTCTTTATATTGTTCTTAGTATCCATCATTAACATAGATTACTCAGCACTTTAGTTTTTCTGCCAGCATGTCTTCAAATCTAGATTACTCTTCTATCATTTTCATCGGTAGTCTTTTGCAGGGAGGGCAATAATAAATCTAATAAATCATCATGATCATCATCATTTGGACCAAAAAGCTGCTAAGTCTTCTTCCTGCCCTTTGCTGTGCCTCCAAAAGATTTGAATACATAGATTGCTGCTTTTAACAGCTTCTTAAGTGACTTGTAGTCAGAAGTGAATAATGAACATTTCAATTTTACAGATAAAAGTTATACAGGGGATTATAGCAAAATGCCTCTGAAGGATGTTTGCATAGTAAGTCCATTATTATAGAAAATATATTTTGATGCAAATAAGTACAAAAATGCATTCGGAGAGTTTTTAAAAATCAGTCTATCAAGAAATGACCAATTTAGTACAATATTTTATTACAGATTTTATTTGTCAAAAGTCCCTTTAGAGATAACATTTACTCTTTTCCATTTCTTGATGCTATTTTAATTGCTCCTTGAGTTCATTTAATTAAAAAGATCCAGGATGTTTTCTCCTAATTTGGAACACTATTTTAGGAAAAGGACAAAGTTTGGATTGCTTAAAAGGGTTTGGAATATGAGCCTCAGTGTTGTAACATGCCATTGTTATTTTTGTTTTCAGGTATGAAAGCTCTCAGTAAACTACAATGATATGAATATATATGCGGGGAAATTTGATTCTGTTGTTTCTACATTGCTAAATTGGAAACTAGGTTTCATAGTAAGGGATCTTCTGCAGCCATGCATTCTCTACAGTTTAGGGCTCTGCAACAAGTTCTAAACTGGACAGTGGCTGGATGATGCCAATGGATGGAAGCATCTGGCCAGCTGAAATGGGTGACTCAGAAAAAGCAAGTCTGTCATGCCAACTGTCCCTCATGATTAATTCCTTTAACATATGAATGGACATTTACCCAGAACACAACTGAATGATAGTGAAAGAAAAATAAATAAACTTTCACATTTGAAAAATGTGTAAGTATTTGCCTAAACAATCATGGACTTTTATTGGTGAATGGGGGAACCACAAATAAATTTGAAATTCAAAAAGGAACAAGGCAGGGATGCCTACTATTGCCACTTTTGTTTATTTTGACTTTGGAGGTTTTAGCGAGAACAATTAGGAAAGAAACAGAAATTAAAGGGTTAAAAATAAAAAAGGAAGAGTTTAAATTGCAAGTCTTCATGGATGATTTACTTTTTATTTAGGAAGAGACACAAAATTTGGGACCAAAATTATTAGAAAATTTAGAAAAATTTGAAGAAGTCTCGGGACTAAAAATTAATAGGGAGAAAACAAAAATAATTATAAAAAATATGACAAATAAACAAAAGGAAATACTAGCAGCAAGAATGGGCATCCAAATAGTAGACAAAATAAAATATTTGGGGATTATAATTTTGGCGAGACACACAACACTTAAAAAGGACAACTATGATCCATTAGCGAATAACAAAGGACCTGAAAAAATGGGATAAATTTCTTTCATGGATAGAATAGCTACTGTAAAAATGAACATATTACCTAAATTATTATTCTTTTTTCAAAATGCTCCCATAAAATTGGAAAAAAGTTTTTTGATGATTTGAAGAAATTAATGTCGAGTTTTATATGGGAAAAGAAAAAAACAAGAATCAAGATGCCTCAGAGAAGGGTGGATTTGGCCTACCTGACTGAGAATTGTATTACAAAGCTGCAATTTTAACATGGGTGAAAGACTGGATAAACCATAAGAATAAAAGAATATTAGTATTAGAGGGTCATAACTTGCAGTCAGGATGGCATGCCTTCCTGTGGCAGGATAATCAAATGGGCCATAGTTATTTTCAAAGACATAAAATTAGACAGACACTTTTAACCGCATGGAATAAAACCAAAAGGCAAATTTATGTAGAAACACCTATATGGCTATCAACCTTGGAAGCCTTGATGCATCCACATCTACTCAGACAAGGGAAAATTATGACCTATGAGGACATATTAAATGATAGAGGGGAACTACAATCTAGAAAAGATTTGAAGAATCAAGGAATAGATATGGAAAGGTGGGCTTATTTGCAACTTATTTGCAATCGAAATATATGAAGGATATGAAAGAGTGGGGAATTAGCAGATCCAGAACAAAATTAGATGAGGTACTATTAGGAACCGATCAGAAATTGATTAAAAAAAACTGTAAAGTTTTATTGGAATGTAAATTGGAGGAAGAAAAAGTAAAGGAAATGTATGGATGAAGAATTTTGGCTATAGTATAAATTTAGACGATTGGCAAATATTATGGGAAAGAAACAAAAAAATGACTTTGGCCATACTGTTTAAGGAAAATTTATATAAATTATTTTACAGATGGCACAAACTCCATCAAGATTGGCAGCAATGTAGCCAAAACTCTCCCACACATGCTGGAAGTGTAACAAAGAAAAAGGAACATATTACCATCTGTGGTAGAATTGCAAAGAAGCCCAAAAATTCTGGCAAAAAATACACACATGATTAGAAGAAATATGTAAGATCAAAATAGAATATAGACCGGAGTTTTTTCTGTTAGGGATTAATGCAGAGAAGTATGATAAGGATAATGTATATTTAATAATTCATATAATTACAGCTGCAAGATTGGTCTATGCAACAATGGAACAACAATGGAAAGGTAAAGAAACTCCAAATGAATCAGAAATAATTAGGAAAATCTGGATGTGCGCAGAAATGGACAAATTGACAAAGGAATTAAAAAATAAGGATGAATCAGATTACTATAAAGTATGGGATAAGTTTTGTTGTGGCTCCACCTCATGAGCCTGTGCTGACAGAGGAAGAGGACCTGGATAAGGATGAAGAAGGAGAGGAGGAACGAGCAAGGCCTCCCTCACCAGGGCCTTCCTCCCCAGGATCTCCCTCCTTGGCAAGGTCTCCCTCCCCAGGACCTTCCTCCTCCCTGGCAAGGCCCCCCTCCCCAGGACCTTCCTCTCTGGCAATGCCTCAGGTTTCCTCGGAAAGCCAAGAGGAACTGCCTGAGAGACGTGTAGCTGTAAAGTCACGACAAGAGAAGGAGGGGGAAGGTGCATGGCTTGATCCCAGGCAACGTCGGAGGGAGAAACGTCAGCAGCAGCGTAGGGGGCGTGGGAGGGCCAGAGATTGAGCTGGACCACACCCCACCAGGTATAAAAGTGGGTGTGCCTACGCTGCAGACTCTGTTCGTGACAAAGTGTAATCTGCATCGGAAGCTTCCGTCTGTGTGCTTGATTTTTGGACTCTGAAAGGAAAGCAATTCTCTGGGATTACTACATTCCTTCTTGGATTTGGCATTGAGAACTTGGGTGACTGCCAACGCTCTTGTCGGAGAGATAACGGGGATTTTGGCGACAGGCCAGCGTGACTCCTCTGCGTGAGCTAACGCTCCTTGCCTTCAAGGGAAGGGAAGGTGAAACGAAACAGGCCAGTGTGACTTTTCTGTGTTGGCTAACGTACCTTAGCTTCTGGGGAAGTGAAGGTGAGACAGAACAAAGTTTTATGGTTGGTTAGAAAAGAGGAAGGATCAAGATAATAAGAAATGATTAAATATGTATGTATGTATGTATGTATGTATGTATGTATGTATTATATATAGAAAGTAAATTTGTATTATTTTTATATGTGATTTAGCAATGTAAGACAAATATGTGGGTTAGGAGGATTGTATCATGTTCAATATTTTTAATGTTTTTTTTTTGGTTTTTGTCTATGGTTTTTTTTTCAATAAAAAATTCTAAAAAAAAATCATGGACTGAGTTATTGCTAAAAAGAACTGACATAAAAAAAGTCAGAGTCGGGCAATCTTTGTGAACCGGGAGATACTTCAAAACACCCTGATTTCTGAATCTTATTAGGGGTATGTTATTGAGCTGATAGACGTTAGAAGTGAAAGGGGTTATGTAAAACAGGTACACTAACTATAGCAGAAATGTAACATTCATACTACCATTACTACTGGGCTTATTTTAACACACCCAAAATTAACCAATACACTTCTCAGATTCGGTAGTTTAAATTTGGAGTATAAGATGGGGGGGAAAGGTTTTTAGAAATTGAACAAAGGTTCTGCCCATGCACACAGAAATTAAATGTTCTTTTTATCATTTTCATTTAGCTTAATTACTATAAAAGGGCTTTTAGTTTGCGATAGGGAATTATGATTTTTTTTCATCTAGTTTTTTTTAAATAGCAAGAGGATTCTTAGTAGTATCAACAGGATACCATGTAAAAGCAATTAGGAAGATCACCTGTGTCCACAGAACAAGGGGGCCATAAGAAGCAGATGACATTACTCTTTCAACCTGTGCTTCAGTGTGCATAAGGTCATTACTCTTTGATCACTAGACTTAGAATTTAAACCTTACAATTGATTAACTGGTATCTGGTATCAAGGCTTGCTATTACCTATACCAAAGGTAGTCCTTGATGTCCACAGTTGGGATGAGAATTTTGGTTGCTAAACAAGGGATTGTTAAGTGAGTCATGCCTGATTTTATTGCCCTTTTTATTATGGTTAAGTGAATCACATGGTCATTAAGCAAATCCAGTTTTTGTTATTCGCTTTGCTTCTCAAAAGCCAACAGGGAAATCTCAATTGGTTATCATGTGATCCTTGGATGCTGTGATCATTGTAAATACATGCTAGTTGCCAAGCACCCAAATTTTGATCACATGATTGTGGGGATGCCGCAATAGTCATAAAAATGTGAAGGACCAGTCATAAGTAACTTTTTTAGTGCCATTGTAACTTTGAATGGTTGTAATGCAAAAACTACCTTTATGTATATTTCATTATTTTAGTTTCTTGGAGCACTCGTGATTCTCATTGTCAAGTTTCCATTTAATAAGAAGTAAAATTTACTTCTGCACTTTCATGAATTTGGTCACATGAGTTTTCTTGAATGGGTCTTTGCAGCTCTAAAAAAAATACAGCCAAAAGTGAACCTCACCCAAAACTTTCTCTACTTGTCAGCTGAGTGGCTTTCCAACAAGGTATGCTGTTCCTTAATAATCATTCCCAAAAAGTGGAAATTAAAAAAAGAAGTGCTGTAAATCCTTTTAACCTGACATATAAGCCACTCAAAATTGATTTTGAGCAGAGCACATTTCCTATCTATGTAAATGTAAATTAAACATAGCAATACATTAGCCCTGGAGGTTGACATGATCAGAAAACAGTAGTTGCTAGGAATCATGTAATGTACTTTAATGTATTGTAACAGAAACTTAACTGCCTGTCTCTTCTTCAATTTATGTCTAACCTGATCAGGGCTGAGTTGTTTCAAGTTTCTTTTTATCACTTTCTACTTTCCCAGAACTCATATCTTTTATTTTTAATGGCTCAGTCTTCCACTTCTCTGAGTGAAGCACACATTCTACCACACTGCACCAATACTAATCTTGGTAAAATCAATAAGAAAACAATATCCATATATATACATACATACATACATACATACATACCAAGAATAGTTCTTTTGATGGACCAGCAATTAAAATATGATTCCTTGCCCAAGAGTGTCATAACAACATTGTAGTCCTTGTGGCTTGATGGATGAGACAATCAACTTTCTGAAGCCAGAAGGGAAAGGGGCCAGTCTGAGGGTGAGGTTTCAGAAAAGAATGCTACATCTAAAAAACCATTTATTCAAATCTCTATGTGCAAAATTTACAGACTATAATTTGTACATGCACAAATTATTTTCAGATGATAATTTTCAAGATCCAGGATCATCTAAAAAGAACTATGTAAAGTCTGTTGTCCATAGGCTCTAAAAAGCACCCAAGATCAGAAACGAACCTAAGAAGAGTAATTCAGCCATCCTCCCTCCTTTTGCATAGTTTCTGAATGCTTGGACAGTTTGCAACAGACAAAGACAAAGTAAGATCTCTTTGTTGATAAACTCTTCATTATAGCTCATTTGTCAGAAAATGCCTAAGGTGGTATGGGGAATATCATTTGTTCGTGCATTTCAGCAAAGATCTCATCACATCAGTCATTTTAATTAGTAGAGTAAAACTCCCATCTGCTGCACTATTATTTAAATAAGCCAGCAGATAAATGAGAAGCTACCACACTCTTAGGTGGATACAGAAATTGTGTTTATAATTTTTAAAACAAACCTTAACTTATAGCAGCAACTTAACAGGAAAGTAAAGCAAATGGTAACCAGACATCTGATAAAAAAATATATTGTATGAAAGAATACCACAATGACAATCATCATTGGAAAAACAATAGCAGTATGCCCAAAATAGGTAGAAATGTTTTGTTTTAAATCCAGGACAAAACTATCACTATCACTATCAGACTATTTCAGGCCAACCTCAGCTTGCCAGAGCCAAATGCTTTGGGTATTCCAGTTTCAGCATGGATTGAATAGGGCAAAGCTGCTGGGAACTGCCTTTTTTCTCCTTCCTAGCCACCATTTCATCTTCTCAACACATTCCCTAGCTCACTCAGTCTGTCCAGCCACCAGGATTATCCCATGGTGGCATATCTCCCAGAGATCTGTTTGTCCCAATTACTGGTGAATGGAGGGATATGATTTACATGGCTGCCCATCTCACTTAATATCCACTCAGAGGTGCCTGCAAGCTATGTTGCTTTCATACATGTAAGCAAAGTCACAGTGAGCATACAAAACAGGACACAATGAAGTACAATAGCCATGGACTATTTTAATCATTTGTTTCCCTTCCAGAGAGGATGCCTCCAATCCAACACTGCAGTTTTTAGAGAAGACAGCAAGATGAATACATGCTCTCTATATACCCTTTTGTTTGCCTTAGAAAGGCATTGGTCCATGAACTTACCTTTGGGAAACAAATGATATCTGTAAGCAAGAAGAGTAAGACAAGGAAGATTCCTCATAAACATTGTCCTGCGTTGTCTCTTCACCTCTTCTTATATCTTCCATGTTATAAAAGCTTTTCCTCCTGAAGCTTAAAATGATGCTATCTTGGGATTTGGTGGATGAGAGTCTATCTTTATAAGCTGAGCAGGAGAGTGTTTCTGATGAAAACTGATCAAATTCATTATCTCATAAATGAACCAAAATGAATTGTCAAGATTACCTGTACAAAATACAGCACAGAGCTATGCACACACATCAGTGCTGTTTGTTGAAATATAATCCAAAGGCACAGATGGATACACTTCTTGTACTAGTCTAACACTGTAATAAACTCTCCTCAGAAGAAAAAGAGACCAACAGCTGCTAACATCCAAATGTGCCTCTTCTATGTTACATGCGAATCATTTTCAAGTATACTTTAAAGTTCTTTAGGATGAAGGCAAGTGGTCCATTGTTGTATAAGTTCTTCTGCTTAGATTTAGTTGGATTTTACAGGTGCTTATTTTTATTTTATTATGCTAAACTGAGCAACAAAAGAACTATACAAATATACAATAGGATTAAAGGATCAACACCACCCCTAAACTGTTGAGTTTTGTTTCTGTTAACAAAAACAGAAATAATTGAATGACAATTTCTAAATAGCGGGATGCATTTTTAAAAAATAAAATGTTTTGTTTAGTGTCATTATAATTAAAGTCTCTATAAAGTGTTCAAGGATGATATGGGTAATAAAAATAAATGACAATAAAAAATAAATGACAATAAAAATAGTCCACAGTGTAGTTGAAGTTAAATTGCTTTTACCCTTTTACTGGATGGACAAAATATGATGGACTGTTGTAAATAAAAGAGGTCACAGTTTTTACTTAAACTCAGAAAACACAAACTGCAGCCTCCTTCTTAAAGAGCATACGGCTTGAGAAAATTTCAGGCATTTCTGCTCCTGACTTTCCCTTCTAGTTCCAGGCTTTCCCCCAGCATCAGCATGGCAGAGTTGCCAATAAAACAGCAACCTTGACACAGGTGTGGGAGGAAAAAGCAGAAGAGACAAGTGAAGTATTTTTGGAGCTCTGCAAGTACCACTAAATGAATAAGTGCAACAGCCAAAAGAAAGGAGCTTTTTTTATTAGCAAATAATAAAGCTTCATCATTGAATCTTAATCAACAAAAGTCCATGAAGAGCGATCAGAAATTATCTATATCTATATCTTAATGTTCCACAAGTAAATTAATTTCATATTTCTTTCCTCTCCTTAACACACTACCATGCCATTTTTCTCTAAAAATACAAAAACCAAATCTTCTTTCCACTGCCTATATGCATAAACAAATCTTTAAAACCTCATCATTCAAGCTTAATAAAAAATTCCATTAGAAGCTTTCAGAAACAACATATTAAAAATTGTAATCTTTAAACCCTTCAAATGTTGTCCCAGAAATTAATTTCTTAACATCTTTTCTTCATCTCCTCTCAATTGTAATACCACAGCCTATCACTTTCTTTTAAGTGTTTAAAAATTCTTCTTCCCTGATCTTATTAATAAACAAATCTTTAAAGCCTCATTATTCAGTCCTAGTCGAGAGAAACCCATTAAAATTTTTTTTTTAAAGTCCAATGCATTTTAACCTTGCTTGAATAAACCGACATTGTACATTTTATTTCTACTTTTAAAGTCCTTGATATTTATTCCTTCTAAATAAAGTCCCCAAAACTGATTTCCTTTCTTTTTCTCTTTATCTTTCTCAGGAATTTCATCATAAGTATAACATATCTTTTTTGTAAATCCAAAGTAAGAAAATTGTCCCAAGTTATTTTACTAAGTTAAAATCCACACATCCAAGTAACTTTTTTGGTTTATGATTCATGTATCCCTTTTAAACTATTAAAATCTCAGTGGATATCATTTGTAAGTCCTGTGTAACATCTTTGTCAGTATCTTTCTTGTATCTTGTCAATTTGAAATCCACACCAGCCGATTTTCAGTTAGATCCTATCTACTCTTTTAAGCCTAGTTTTGTAGTATCAGGCAGCTTGAAAAGAAGGACATGGGTGCATTGTTGCCAAATATCCTTGAATTCTCCCAAAGTTTTTTTAAAAAAACTTTTGTACATCCTGTATCAGTGGGTTTTCTTTATTTTTTTTTATTCTTTCTGGTTCCCTTCAGTAACCAGTCTTCAAGGTCTCCACTTGCTTTACTTTTATTTTATCCATAACATTTTCCCAGGAAAAGTTTTCTTATACTTAAATTTAAAATCTTTATATATTTTAAATAATATTTTAAGTAAGTTACAGGAAGTATTATCATCATTTCAAAATCTTATTTCCAGTCAATCTGGCTCTTTAGTCCATTTTAAAACTTTTCAGAATCATACTTTTGATGTTATTTCTAAATAAAAAAGTTTTTTCCCTTTAAGTTTTAAAATTACATCAAACTTCTTATGTTGTGGGTTGAAGGAAAATCTGTTTGTGGAGCAAAGAACCTTCAGAATCTCTGATAGACAATCACCACACCATACTATGGTGCGCCACTACAATAGAAACCCATCTGAGCACATTTAGGAGAGAAGCATTCCCTCCAAATATTACCAGTCTGTTTAACATACAAGTTGACCTTCAGATAAGTTTTATTAGAGACCAACCCAGCCAATCTGACAATAAACAGCACCAGCTGGAATCTAGCACCATCTAAGGTTCTATGACCAGTAACCAGAGATGTGGACTGCGGGCTGAAGAAATAGTTATTGGAACTGCAATTGTAGGTTTGAGTTATTATGGTTACAGTGAAAGGCCATTAACAAATATTCAAATAAAATATTCAAATATTTTTACAGAGTAAATGGTTACCACAATCTGCCCAATTTCCGCTGTCCTCCCTGATCTCTTCGTTGTGGCATCGAAAGAAAGAAGGTCCTTCCAAGCACATCTTGGCCTTCCTGAAACTGATAGTGGTAAATAGATAGTAAATAAAATTAGGTAATTTTATATGCTTCTTGACAGCCCTGATGAACTTGCAGTACTACACTTTATTCTTATTATAAAAGTCAGGGTGTTAAAAAAGATAAATCAGGCAATTTCCTCATTGCAAAGAGGTTGATTTAAGGGAGAGGGCATTCATCTTATCCTGTCTGAAAGAAGAAGAGATGGTTGTGCAGTCATGTCTGCATTTTAATCACAGCCACAGCCATAAGAGTCATTAAAATACTCAATGTTCTGATGCAGTTAAAAAAACAAACAAACAAAACAAACCAGCAATGAGTCAAAATAGCTGCCAGTTTTTTAATAACAATAAGGAATACACTCCTCTGATTTATGTGCTTAGGATAAGTTGTTGGGAGTAGCTAGTTGATGTAGCAATCAATTTATTTCAGGTAATGTGGTAGATGTTTTAGACTGTGTTAGTAGAAAGCATGGAAGAAGGGCAGCTGAACCTGCTGTGGGACATCCCAAGGAGATGATTACAGTGCAGGGTTTTTGTTTCCTATTTCACTGTTTTGAATGTTTTATTTATTGGCTTTATTGTTATTGAGAGCCATTCAGATTGCTTAAGATGGGCAACCATATAAATCTTTTAATTAATTAATTAATCAATTAATGTCCATCAATTTAATAGGAAGGCGATGCAACCTTAAGTAAAAGCATTGGCCTCCAAAAGTCTACCTTCAAATTCAGGAATCAAATACATACACCAAGACCTTGATACCACTTTGCCCAACTTTCTGCTTTCCAGAAATACATGGACTGAAACATCTAGAATTCTCAACCAAGATGGGCATTTGTCAATGCCAACACATCAGGATTGTTATGTATATGTACACAACATAGTTGGGTTGACAATATGTAAACCACAAGTATATATATTTGTAGCTTTAAGGAAAAATACTGTATTATACTATGTTCTGGTTGGTTGATCATGCTGCAAGTTGCCATAAGAGGGAGCTATAGATCATAGTTTAATTATCTTTCTCACTGATGATCTCTCTTGATACTGATACTGACTGACTACGGACCCATACTGACTAACCCTATTTACTTTGATATTCTGTTGATATTGAAGGTTATCTGTTGTATTATGGTTTGATATTTGTCTGCTGTAAAAGACGTGAAACCAGTAAGAAGACTTTATAACTGGATATTTCTGGACTGTTAAAAACATGTATGACATGGACTGTTTATTGGACTGTGCTATTTCTTCAAGTAAACATTAACACAACTTGATTTAACTCTGTGTGGCTGTATATTTATTTATAACTGTTCTCATAAACATTTCCATGTGCATATCCTTGTTATACAAGGGTTACTCTGCACATATCCTAACAAGGATTACCACATGTGGACATCAGCCTTTGTCCTCCTACACCAGCATAACATGATTGTCTGAGAAAAATCAAACAGCAGGAGAGACAAAAGAAGGCGAATGACTGATATAGATAAAACTAAGCTATTTATTACTAAATTTCACAAGTTTTCACTTTTAAGAAGCTTATTAAAGAAAGGTCCAACCTAGAATAAAGGAGTAATGTCCTGTCAGTAACAATAATCAGTGGAATGGCTTGCCTCCAGAAATAGTGGGGGCTCTATCACTGAAAGTTTTTAAGAATAGATTAGGAGAATTTAAGAGGACAACCATCTGTCTGGAATAGAAGGGTCTCCTGCTGATCACTTTTTTAGATTAGATTAACAGAGTTGGAAGGGACCTCGTAGGTCATCTAGTCCAACCCCTTCCCAAGCAGGAGACTCTACACCATTTCTGACAGATGGATACTGTTAAGTTTGCATGAAGAGTCAGACGCGAAGAGCTTCAGTGAAGAGCTTATTAAGTGACTACAGCTCGAATGGACCCGACTGGCTGGGCTACGGCTGCTTCTTATAGCCTGCAGCCGTAGTTGCCAGCCAATCAGAGTGCAGGGTTTTCCTGCACTATTTAAACCAATCCTAGTTGACATTTTACAAGAACAATTCAAACTAAACCAATGACATTCAAACCTACATACATAACACCCCTCCCCACTAGGTTCAGTCCATACCAAACCCCAACCTATCTAATGTATTCTTTTAAATAGGTGGGGCTCTTGCGTAATGCTTGAGACCTTCGTGGTTCAGAAGTTTTAACATTCTCACCCAGTGAGAGAGGAAATGTGTCTGCTGACATTTCCCACTGGGACTTCCTGTGAAAGAAGACCCTGTTTGATTGTTAGAATCTGGTCTCCCCTCCCAACCCATCTCCAGCCCAATGTCAGCACCCAAGTCAGGTAGTGATGTACAATCTTCCACGTCTAAGGATGGATTTTGGCATTGTGACAGGTTTTGGAATGGTTCCTGTCGTAATGGCTTGTTACACATGGGGTTGATTCTTGCTTGCTGATTATCCTCCTGTTTCTCCCCTTCCCCCCTAGAATTGACATCAGGTGAGGGAACTAGAGAGGAACAAGTGCGATGTTCCTGAGAGAACCTGGATCTAAGTTGATCAATGTGCCTGCTCCAAAGGACTCCATCCTCTGTTTGCACCCTGTAAGAACGAGGGCCTGTGATCTGAGTTATCTCAGCAGGAATCCACAAAGGTTCATCCATAAGGTTCTTAGCATAAACAGAATCACCCACACTGAATGTGCGAACTTTGGAAGTGGAATCTAGTGGTGTGTTGGGTAAGTGGGATGAAGGCGGTCAAGGGAAGACCTAGTTTCCTACCCATCAACAACTCTGCTGGGGATAAGTTATTAGATGGGTTAGGAGTGATGTGCTGAACACTAAAAGTTTTTCAACTTTCTCAGTGATGTCCCCAGGACCCAGTTGCTGAAGCTTCTCCTTGGTAAAATGTACCACGCATTCAGCCCGGCCGTTAGCCGAAGGGTACCCAGGGCAGTAAGGGCATGTCTGATACCCTGTTGTGCTAAATAGGATTCAAAGAGGTTGGATGTAAATTGAGGGCCATTGTCAGAGACAAGAACATCAGGTAACCCGTGGGTTACAAAAAGTTTTCTGAGCTGCTTGATGACAGCATCAGTTTTGGTGGATGCCATGGGAATTACCTCTAGCCATTTGGAATATGCATCTACTATAATAAGAAAGGTGTGCCCTCTGGTAGGGCCAGCAAAATCAATGTGAATCCTGGACCATGGGCCCCTAGGACATTCCCATTCTTGTGTGGGGGCGAGAGGTGGGGCAGGCCTGACTACCTGACAGTTGGGACAAGATGCAACCCAGTTTTCAACCATTTTGTCAATACCTGGCCACCATCCATAAATCCTCGCCAATCCCTTCATCCTTACAATACCAGGATGACCCTCATGTAACATTTCCAAAACCTCTTTGCAGTTTTGCAGGAATAACCACCCTGTTACCCCACATCCTCTTAATACAGATAATTCAGTTTGCCTGGACTTAAAAGGTTGGGCATGGTGAGGTAGATCTTGAAGAGGCCAACCTTTCTTAATCCAGCCTATAACAGAAGCCAACACAGTGTCTTTGGCAGTCTCTCTGGCAATTTCAGCAGCATGAACTGGAAGCTTGGCAACAGTTTCTAGGAAAAAGGTGTGTGTTTCAGGTTCAAAGTCCTCCTTGTGGTAGGAAGTGGGCAACGACTCAGTGCATCAGTATGTCCAATGTCCTTGCCAGGCTTGTGGATAAGTTTGTATGAATAAGCAGCAAGAAATTCAGTCCACCTCAGCATTCTTGGTGACAGGATAATAGGTGTAGGCTTGTCTCCTGCCACAATGCCTAATAAAGGTTTGTGATCTGTAACAATGGTAAATGTTCTCCCATACAGATATTCATGAAATTTCTTAACAGCTGCAACAACTGCCAATGCCTCCTTGTCCAATTGGCTGTAATTCCTCTCTGCTTTGGTCAAAATGTGAGAGTAAAATGCAATAGGGGCTTCTCTCCCACTGGGAAGCCTGTGGCTCAAACCGCCCCCCCCCATTCCAAAAGGGGATGCATCACAAGTCAGTACAACAGGCAAATTCTCAGAGAATTGTATCAGTACAGCATCAGACGTGATTAGTCTTTTAATACGGTTAAATGCTGGTTGTTCCTTCTTGCCCCAGACCCAAACAGACTTTTTATCAAGTAATCTGTGCAATGGTTCAGCAATGGTTGCCTTTTGAGGTAGGAACATGTGATAAAAGTTAATAAGTCCAAGGAAAGCTTGCAAATCTGTTTTGCATTTAGGTCTAGGGGCTTCTTTGATTGCTTTAACCTTGGCATCTGTAGGGTGGATGCCATGCTTGTCAATCATGTAGCCCAAGAACTCAACCTGTCAGTTAAGAGTGCATTTTTCTTCCTTGACTTTTAACCCTGCTTTCTTGAATCTGGTAAGGACTTCTCTGAGTCTTTCTTGTAACTGAGTGTCATTTTCAGCAGAGATTAACACATCATCAAAGTAAGGCACTACCCTGGCAGTCCTTGGAGCATTCTTTCCATAAGGCTTTGAAAGATGCCTGGTGCCACGCTTACTCCAAATTGCAACCTTTACATTTGAAAGCACCTCTATGAGTCACAATGGTTTGGGCCTCTGCAGTGGCATCATCAACTGTTAGTTGTTGATATGCCTGGGCCAAATTTGGCAAAGACTGTACCCCTGCCAAGTGAATGTAACAGATGATGCACCACTGGAACTGGATATGCGCTCTGCTGCAGCGCATGGTTCAGTGTCCCCTTATAGTCCCCACAGATTCTTACTGACCCATCAGTCTTGACTGGTGTGACTATGGGTGTCTCCCATCTGGAGTGGTCAGTGGGCTCTAAAACCCCTTGAGCAATTAATTTGTCTAATTGTGCATCAATTTTTCCTTTAAAGCTAATGGCACCCTTCCGGCTTTAAATGAATTGGGGCACCTTTGGATCTAGGTTGAAAGTGATAGGGGTCCCCCTATACTTGCCCAATCGTTCACTGAAGACCTCTGGAAACTCATACTTCAAGGCCTCCTCCCATTCAGAGTTGCTCACGTGATTGATGCCAGTCACCTCAATGCCTAGTGGCTTGAACCACTCAAGTCCCAGCAAGCTTGGGCGATCCTTGTCCACGATGGTCAGGGGCAAACGTTTGGTGTGGCCTTTAAACTTCACGTTGAATTCTCTTGTTCCAACTACTGGAATCTTGTTCCCTTGGTAGTCTTTAAGAGTCAGTGCTTGCTTCTGGAAATGTTTCTTCTGAATGTTGGGAAGTAGCCTGTGAATAGTGTCCCATGACAACATAGATAAATAGGAGCCTGAGTCCATTTGGCAAGGCCTTCCTTCAATGAATACCTTCACATGTACTTTTCTGCTTCTCAAGGGTGAAGAATGACCAATGGTGATTGTTTGATGAGTTTCATTCTTTCCATTTGTTTCTGAGTTGCGCCCCATTTTCTCACTGAAATTGTTGGGCGAATTCTTTCTCAGGAAATTTCTTCCTACTAGGTGGAGTTTTGGATGATTTGCAGACTCTTGCTAGGTGACCTCTTTTCTCACAACGTAGGCAGATGGTGTCTAAAACTTGCATTCAGTGGGGGTGCCCCCCCAGCCTCTGCAATAAAATTCTTGCCTCTTTTTCCAAGGTCCTTCCTTCTTCTCCATTCTGAGTCTAAAATTCTTCCTCCACCTCACTACAGTCTGAATCAGAGTCTATTTGCTCGCAATGGGTTGTTGTGGACTTTTCCACATCAGAATGGCTGGAGGCCTTGTTAATTTTCTTCATGGCTGCTGCTGAGGACTTGGTTGCTTCCGCTGAAACAGCTTCCTCTATGGCCTCCTTAAAAGTGATCTTAGGTTTCATTAGTAATTTGCTCTGTAAGACCTTATCTTTAAGGCCTAGAACAAACCGATCACGATGGCCTCTTCTAAGTTGGTAAAATCACAAGCACCCCAATGTCCCTTAAACTTGCCACGAAGTCGTTAACATTTTCACGCTCCCCTTGATCCCGACGATAAAACTCGTGTCTCTTAATGAGGCATGATACTTGTGGGGCATAATGGGCTCTTAAAAGCTTTTCTAAATCAGGCCATTCCATTACCTTCAAGTCTGCAGCTCCCGCCAATGCCTTCGCCATCTTGAAGACTGCCGGACCACAGTGCGTGAGAAATACCCGCCCTCTTCTGCTTCTCGGGATATTGGCAAGGTCGCTTTCCTTCCAAATACATTTGGAAGCGATCTGCATACGATTCCCAGTCTTCTGCCACCAGATCGAATGGGGCTGGGGGGGTGTTCAGCGCAGCCATCTCGCTCTTCTGCTTGTCTTCCATCGTCTCTTCTTCAGGGAATCCCACCTTCGTCGCCAGTGTTAAGTTTGCATGAAGAGTCAGATGCGAAGAGCTTCAGTGAAGAGTTTATTAAGTGACTACAGCTCGAATGGACCCGACTTGGCTGGGCTACGGCTGCTTCTTATAGCCAGCAGCCGTGTTGCCAAGCCAATCAGAGTGCAGGGTTTTCCCGCACTATTTAAACCAATCCTATTTGACATTTTACAAGAACAATTCAAACTAAACCAATAACATTCAAACCTATATAACAGATACTATAGAAATGATCTCTAAAAGTATAGCCTCAAACAGGGGGTTGGAGTAGGAGACTTCCAAGGTCTTTTCCAACTTTGCTATTCTATATTCTGACTCTGCACTTCCTCATTTTTACTTATATTAGACATTTACGGTCTTTTTTCATTATTTGATATTTAGGTATTCCATGTGACCAAATATATTCCAGTCTAAGATATCTCTTCATATTATCACTTATCCTCGCTGATACTATTTTGGGAAAAGTTATTGTTAGAACTGCACTATTTTACTATAATATGATAATTTTCTGCAACATATGATTTTCCTCCTTGTGATTTCATTGTATTTGAAAAATGTTCATGGAGCCTTTGTTACCAAATAAGCTAAAGTATCATCAGTGGTTTTTCTACACAGTATATTGATTCTGGGATTCTATTTTGTACCTCTTCATGAAACCAAAAATAAAATGAAAAATAGAATACAATAAAAAAATAAGCAGTTTAATTGTTGATTTGTCATTATTAAAACATTCTGCCTGGTATTTTGTTTTGTTATTTGTACCAAGGCAGTTTTATCTGTCTGTCTGTCTGTCTGTCTGTCTGCCTGCCTGTCTGCCTGCCTGCCTGCCTATCATCATCTAATTTCTATAGCTTAGCAGGGATCCCCAAACTTGGCAACTTTAAGACTTGTGGACTTCAACTCCATAATTGAAGTCCACAAGTCTTAAAGTTGCATAGCTGGCTGGAGAATTCTGAGAGTTGAGAGAGAGAGAGAGTCCATAAATCTTAAAGTTGCCAAGTTTGGAGAGCTCTGGCTTATTGGATGATATTCAAGGACTGTATGATAAAAACATACAGTCCCTTTTATAATTCTTAGTCCCTTAATTAGGGTTACAGTCAGAATGACTGGATGGAACTGAGTATTTACTGGCAAGATGCCCTTCCTGATACCATGTGGAGTTTGCAGCAGATATTTTTTCTTTCCGCCTTAGGAGAGAAACATCTGCTGCTATCTAGGATTGAACTCTAAACCTTCCAAGTGGGAAGCAAGCGTCTTCACCACTAGGCCATGATTCAGGTAAATTGCTTCTGATGCCTTTATAGAAAAACAAAGTTGTTTCCCACAGTGGTATAATGTTGTGACCTTGGCAACTGGGAATCCTTGTTAGCTTGAGAAAATGTCTATATATGCTTTTTTTAAACCACAGATTCTAAACAGCCTAAGCTGGAACATGACTAAAACACAAATTCTGTGGTAAACACTGTTGCATATTTCATACTGCCATTTCATTGTATCCCCAGGTTTTCCTATCTATTTGCTTTAATGCCAAGTTAGAGGTTCTAAAATCCCTTTAGTTTACTGAGAACATATGACACATCCATTAATATTCTTAATAGATTCTTACTTAGCAGTTCATTCACTATAGAGTGACAGTTGTGGATTGAATAAAATGATCTGTTCAGCAGTTCAATCATACCCAAGAAGAATTTTTATGTAAAGTCTTATATGAAGTCATCGATCAATTCCTTTCTATAGACGTATGGGTAATAAAGGCCCATTTGCTACAATTTATCTTTAATAAGAACCATATATTTGAAGCAAGGATGATTTTATGTGTGGGCAAGTTCATTTTCAGGTTTTTGAATGAAACAATAAAAAGCTATCCATCTGGTTTAATTATGTCAGTGCAAGGGCTTATCATTCACTTCCACTTCATAAATGCTTCTTAGATTTTAATTCCAGGTGTTCTGCATGAGATACACTTGAAAATAAAAATTGCATTAGCAATTATTTCAGAGTGACCCATATTAAGAAAGGTCTGGCAAAACAACTAAGAGAAATGCTTCTTTTTACTTAACTTTAAACATCAAGTGAATTGTTATAAAGAAAAGGAATGCTTTTGCACAAGTCTACCTTGTGTTCCAATTGCGTCCTTTCCTTGTACTGGAAGACTTTCAGATGTCACCCATATCCTAGTCATCTCACAACTGGACTACATGTAAGTCCCCATTTAGCAATTGCCTTGTTCAGTGATGACGTGAAGTTATGACAGTGCCGAAAAAATAACTTTATTATTGGTCCTCACAGTTACGACCATTGTCGTGACCAGTGGTCATTTGATCACCATTTGTCAGCTTCCCAGCCGGCTTCCAACAAACAGACTCAAGAGAGAAGTGGGCAATAAAATCACAAGTCACAATCATGTGATGTCTCATTTAACAATCGTATCATTTAGCACTGGAACTAGTTATATTGCGATGTGTTCTAGATGGGGCAGCTCTTAAACACCATGCAGAAGCTGCCACTGATTCCAAATGCAGTGGGGCAGATAATACAGACAGTCCTTGACTTACAACAATCCATTTAGTGACTGTTCCAAGTTACAATAGTACTGAAAAAAGTACCTTATGACCGTTTTTCACAGTTACAATCTTTGTAGCATCCCCATGATCATGTGATCAAAATTCAGATGCTTGGCACTTGGTTCATACTTATGACCATTGCTGTCTCCAAGGCCATGTGACCCTTTGACCTTCTGACAAGCAAAGTCGGGCTACTAACTTATCAACTTCAGTGATTCACTTAACAACAGAGGAAAGAAAGGTTGTAAAATGGCATAGACCTTCCTTAACAAATGTCTCATTTAACTAAAGAAATTTTGGGCTCAATTGGGGTCGTGAATCAAGGACTACCTGTAATCGACATTTCTCACTAACATACTTCATCACTGCTTCCCATACTGCAATGTTGCTAGCAGTCATCCAAGTTGTTGTGGTCTGCCAGTTGCCAGCAGAGTTGGTGGCAGAATCAGATGATGAGGAGGTTGGGGAGGAACTTGGGCTAGTTCTGGAGAATGGGGGATGGATGGATGCTCTGTGTGGAGCAGAGAGATAGAGCTAGGGCCTCTGACATTTCCCAGTCACTGGAGAAGCAGCTGCCTTTGGAGGCTGATATGAGTGAGGAGGAAGAACAGCTGGAGCCTGTTCCAGATGCATGTATGCAGAGAGCTGTTAGAGAGAGAGAACAATGGAGGACAAGGAGTTGACTGGGAAGCAAAGCCCCTTCCTGGCTGGGGAATAAATAGGAGGAAAGGGGAGTGGTTGTTGGGAGACAACAGTTCATCTTCCTGAAGATTTTACTCATTGTGTTTTGTGCCACAGAGACTGCTTGTCAGACCTTAATTTGCAGCCTTTCAATGGGAGCTCATGGCCTTTCAATTATCGTGAGAAACTGAAAAGGTCTGTTGCTGACTTTAACTCTTTGAAGGACTATTGCCTGGACTTTTCAGTGGGTGAATGCAATTAATTCACAACAGGTAAATAAAGAGGGTGTTTTCATAACAAGAAGCAAATCTGTTTCTTGCTTCTGCTAAGACTGGGTCAATTCAAGGTACAATTCAAAGCTGTCACCTATAAAGCTCTTTATGGCATATGGATGGGTTATTTGAGGGGATGCCTGTCTCTAATAGTTTCTGTCATCAGCTATGATTGAACAAAGCAGATACCTTCTGGGTCTCAGCAGTGAAATGCTGTCATCTCGTGGGACCAAGAAAACATATTTTCACTACTGTGGCCTTTAGGACAGTATTCCTTTAGAGTTGACAGTTTTGAAGATGGCATTTGTGTGATTCTGTTTGGGCCTTCTTGATTTTCTTTTCATGTTAATGTATCATTTTAAAATTGTAAGCCACCAAGTTAAAATTGTAAACCACCAACTTACTTTTTGTAGCTGGGCAGGCTTTAGAATAAATAAATGAATGAATGAATGAATGAATGAATGCACAAAAAACTTGGTTTTGGCATCTAGTTTTATTTTAATAGTGGTAATTCTGTCTAAAGAATTACAATTCTGAATTCCACAACAATATATCATGGTGAATCCATAAGGACAATCAAAGGGTGTGAATCCTACCTCCCACACTGCCGTTGCCACTTTCCTTCATTCCTCCATGGAACTGATTGGAATTAATTTAATATATTCTGACAGACTGTTCTCCTGCTGCCCTACGATGAAAGGATTGTGTCATGTATGAGAAGTCAAACATACATTTCTCTTTATATTCTTTTCTGATAAAATATATACATATTCCCAGGTTGATCAGTTATACTGAGTAAGTCTGGATCAGTTTAAGGCTATCAGATCGGGGCTACCAAAACAAAACAAGACTAGACTAGACCATTAAATGGTAGCAAGGTACCAGTTCTCTGAATTTCTTTATCTCCATCTAGTGGTCAGATGGAATTTTGTGATTCAAGAGGCCTGTTAGGAATTTAGTTTTTTTTTTCAACAAATGTTTTTGCGGAAACTTTTGAAAATGGATGTCCTCCCTGACAAAAGCTTAAATGATCTGCCTTTTGTATCAAACAGTGACTGGCCTGAACAAGCACTCAGAAACTATTGTGAAATAGGTGGCTATGTAAATTATTGAAATAAATGATTGAGAGATTGAATGCAATGTTTTTAATGTTTCCAGATAGATAGATAGATAGATAGATAGATAGATAGATAGATAGATGAACACAACACACACACACACACACACACACACACACATATACACATACACACATACACTTATACAACACACACACATATACATGTATATGTGTGTGATGTGTATGCACACACACACATACATATGACAAGAGCATTGAAGCAAGTGTATACTATGTTGCAAAACATATGAGTTTATATAATTATTTATGAATTTTCCAAACATGTCAATCTCCCAAAATCATTACTATCAAATATTAGGCTGTGTATTTAAAACCCATTAATTTGCTTTATGATTTTATGAATAAAATACTTTTGCCTCTATTACTGTTAAAGAAATAAAAATTTCTAGTAAACTAACGTACTTTTCAATGTCAAGACAACAGAGTATCTTTGGAAACCTTTCCTTCTTGCTCTCCACATGCATTTTCTACAAACCTGGCATTTTAAAGTGCAGCACA